>VWZY01001384.1:0-12413 GCA_013399075.1 Chloroceryle aenea
GGCTGTGCTGCGGGCCCCGGTGGACGCCTCAGGGGGCACAGGAGAAGCGGGAGCTCCTGCTGAACCGGGAACGGTGGTCCCGGCTGTTCGTAGAGGACTCGGTGTGCCCTAATCCTTCAGCAGCCCTGACAAAAGGAGCCTTCTCCTTCCTCCTCTTCTGAACTTACATATGCGTATACATACACACATATATATAGCTGCAGCCCACCTCCCTCCTACTCAACTCAAAGCCTATAACACCATCGTGCCTTGCTTGTTCCCACTGGCAAGCTGACGTGACGCGGCAAAGGTGCCAGCAAACCCTCCCGGCTCAGCAGGAGCCTCCAGGAAGCAGCTTTATCTGTAATCAAACTTACCCCGCTTTTTCCCAACCTCACTCCCTTACACCATCCCCATTTGGCTTGCCCTCCTGGGATGTTTTAAATGAGATTCTAATTTCTTCAGGCCAGGGATGATCTTTTACCACATCTCATACAATCCTTGCCACGCTGGGGCCCAGGCAGCATGGGACCTGCAGGCATAATTACAGTCCCTATGATAAACACCAGTCATACTGTTTGTCTCCCCATTCAGGCTGCCACACTGCACTGTAATCAAACTTGCCAATTGTTTTTAAAAGACAGGTGTGTACTTTGGGCCTGATGCAAGGCTGGCCTATATTCTGCTCTGGGTCATGTAAGGTTCTTCAGATTCAATACGAAGAGCGAGGGTACTCCTCCAGCCTCATGTGCTGCAGGACCCTGGCTCCTAGCCTTCCCTAAGAGTGCTGAGACCCCTGCACAACACCGCATGTGATCGCAGCACATGGGTATGATGCTCACCCAGAGGACACACCCATTTGTTTGTCTGCAATGAAAGAGGGGTGAGCTGATGCAGTCTTCCCATTTAACTTTGTGAACCGCAGCCTGTCCTGAAGACTGACAGTCTGGCAGTGTCCAGCATGGCTGGCTACATTTCTCCTAATTTTCCCATTAATAAGCATGTGGTAAGTGTTGGTGCCGGATGATGTTGTGGTGCTGGATGATGTTGTAGTGCCAGCACCAGGAGACATGGAAGGACAAGAAGACTCCTCTTTGCCTCTCAGATTAGCATATGTCAAGTCAAGCTGGTCGCTCCAGCTGCGCAGATCAGTACTGGATAGATACATCAGCATATCCAAAATTGCCAATCTGCAGCCACAGCTCTCTCTGTGTGGCCAGCCTGCCCTGTGGGAACAATGTGCCAGAACTACCAGTGTCTCTGATGAGCACACCGGTCCAGATATTGCTGGCACATGATGCTGCTGCAGATCTGCACCACAGGCACAAACTTCTGTGGAGGATGGATTCCAGATTTTTCCCGAAGTGACCGAATTAAATGGCAAGTCTTTAGCTGTGGAGAGAGGACCAGAGGTGTCACCGCCCGATCGTGTGCTGTTTTCAAATCACTCAGGGAAGGTCTGGAGATGCGCTGAGCCCCTGGAGGACAGTGCTCTATCGAGATGCTACTGTAGTCATACCAGCAATTGCCATTGGAGCTCTGAGGCTGGCAGGGCTTCATATCCCTGAACCCAAGACTCCATGCTATGTGTCACCCCTACCCTAAAGGTGAGTCACCATCACATGTCTAGAAGGAAAATATAGGAATATGTCCCTTCCTTCTGCTCACTGTCCTTTCAATATTAATATTTCTTCTCAGGTCTCTGTGGGAGTCCTCAGATGTTAATTTTCAAGCCCCCTCAAAAACACAGCTTGGAAAAATGCTGAACACATCCACACCTGGCATTGGGCAGATGCCCATCTGGATGCTGGAGGGAGCTACAGAAGAGTCTGTTCTCTGAACATCTCCAAGATCAGAGAGAGCTGGGCCTCTCATCTGCTGAGCAAACAGCAGTTGCATAAATTGAAACTGCCTCAGGCTCGCTGGAGTAAACTCACACACCCAGTGTATCCTAGAGTTCAGGCATTTTAGAGAAGAAAAGCAAGGAAAACTCCTTGTCTTCTTAGGCCTGTTTACTGCTGCACCTTTTTCGGGTCTCCTCTGGCAGGTTGTCATCACTCCTTGCCTCTTGCACAGTCCTCCCCTGCCACGCACTCTGGGCAGGTTTCCAGGCTCCATCTGGAAAATACCAACTCGATTAGATTTGATTTACAAAGGCATTTCACAACACTTGTTCACCTAAACAAAATAAAAGTCCTGGATCTAAGGATCATAATTAAGTCCAGGATAGATCCTTTTGAAGCAAACTACTAGTAAGGCACCAAATTTTAAATAATACAATTTCCTGCCAAAATACCCTGCTGAGGAAAAAGTTCATGTAAGTTCAGCTACTCAACCCATGAGTTCCTGAAATAACAGGTGACATGTTTTTGGTTTTTGGGTCCCTTAAACAAAGAGGCACCTTCTCCAATTTTGTCAAATTAACTATTCATGAGGTATGCAGGAGGCTTTAGCCATCTCTTCAGGCCTCAGACAAACAGGATGGCACCAAGGATGAGGAGGACATTGTATCTCTTACTCCTTCACCTCTGGCTCTTTTTGAATGGACTCACAACTGATGTGTCCAACATGCACACTAGGAACAAGAGCAAAAGAACATCACATATGCAGTGGAGTTCAGTTCCAAATAACCTCTGCTCAGGCTGACCTGGGAGGGAAGAGTCCCTGGCCTTGTTCTATGCTTTAGTGTCTGTTATACTGAAATTTCACTTTTTTTTCCTCTAGCTGTTTTCTCAGTAGCTACAGATAGGTGGGAATGAGCTGGCTCATTTCTGAAAGCTAGCAGTCTTTGATGATCACCACAGAATTCATAGTGTGATTTGCCACCCCAGCCTCTCCGTCTGAAATCATGTTCACTTGCACATCTCACAGAATGCCTCTCACCTTGACTGTCGATGAAGCTTCAGCTCTAACTGCTTTAAAAACATCAAACAAAGCACTCTACACAAGGAGAAATCTAATGGTGAAATACAGACACCCTTCCTGGGTGCTCAGGGAGGATGGCAGAGCTGACTGCTTTGGAATGATAACCAGGGAACATAATTTGCAAGCCTCTGTCTTTCCTTGTGGAGGGGTCAGTCTCTCTGACAAGCTCAGCCACGATCCCCGCCAGAAGCACTCACAGATGCTGGGGCCAGGATGGCCTTGGCTCCATCCCTTTCGGGACCTTCATCCTAAAAAGAAACCACTGTGGGGACATGTTCAGATTACTCTTTGTGTGTCCCCTTAAACCATTCCAGAAAAATAATTTCTACCAAATGTACTTCCTTCAGAAGCAGCACAAACTTGATCTGTGAATCCCAACAACAATGTGCTCATTAAAAGCTTCTTGTTATGCTGCAAAGTGCTCTTGAGGAATGTGTCTAAAAAAGGGGGTACAGTCAAGAGCACAACAACTAATTGATGGAGAAGGAATCCAGTCAGACACAACACCCCTTCACTAGGATGGAGGTACTTCAGTCTTACTGGAAAATGCTTGAAGGTGAAGGAAGAGCTGTTCTGGAGCAGAGGAAAACACGCAAGCATGCATTTCACCAGCCTTGGACACTCCTCATGTGGTAGAAATGGCACCTGGGGACCACATGATGGATCCCCAGGAGAAGGTCATGATTGAGATTAACTTCTCAGAAGTGTGGGATACTCTCCTGAAGCTGCTGAAGCTGTTCCCATCAGCTCCCAGTCTTGCTGAAGGTAGAAAGCTTTCATGCACCATCAAATACAAAATGTGGCTGTGCTGCCACAGCAGCCACAGCACCTGTGCACATGCTCAGACACAATCCCCCATGTCCTTCAGAAAAGCACAGCCCCCAACTCACTAGAAGGCTCTGGTGGCCCACACTGCAACGGGAGACAAGAGGAAATGCCTTTTGCTATACCAATGAGGCGCTTTGATCATGATTTTAACTGAAAATTTAAGTGAAATTGAGACCATTGTGCAAAATGTTTCCATGTTGATGAATCAGCTTCTTCCAAAAGGAAAAGCTGCGTCATTCAAAAAATGTTAGCCCGTTATACATAACAAGCCCTGTCCCAGAGACCTCGCAATTAAGGCCTGAGACAAGCTAAAGCAAGCAGGCAAAATAAACCCCAGGTTCAGAGGTACCAATTAAGCAAGCAGAGCAGAAATCTGAGTTTACCACCAGCCTGACCGATGCCAGAGGGGAAGAGTTTGCTGGCAAATTTCAAAATTAGACTTAAAAGAAGAAGAGCTGGTTAATGTGAACCAAGCAGCTTTGCTAGGCTGAAAAATGATGAAATAGCCCTTTGCATGTTCCTGCCTTCCCATTTTATGCATATGTCATAAATAATTAACCATTTCTTTGTCTTCAGCCCTTGATGAATTCTGGGGTGTAATAACAGGAGTAGCTGATTGTATCTCAACTGTTCTCTCTTCAGACAATACTGGGCTCTCACATGTAATCCTGCAGTGGCACAGAGCAGGTTCTCCTTATCCTCCCAATCGGGCTTCTATCCTGTCCTCCTCCTGTGCATGCAATTATCCTCTGGAGCCATGTTCATGGAAGCAATAAGCACATATGCCACTTGGCAGCACTGTATGGACTAGCAGACCTGCTAAGGCTGGGCTGTAATTATATAGTAGAAGGTCTTCAGCAACAGTCATCAGTCCTGGACAATAACAGCCAGCACGTAACACCTTGTAGGACAGCTTCCCCATTAGGTTTTTTGATTACTTTTGTGGTCATGAGTCATATGGGAGTACCTAGCAGGTAACATGTCGCATACAAGTATTATGCCTGGAGACCAACAGAGCAGACAAAAACATCTTTTCTTTGTCTGTAATCTGAGCCATCCTCAAGAGACAAGGAGGGTTATCTTCCCTGTGGCAGTCATCCTGACGGCCAGGCAAGCTGGGCAGCATGCCTACGAGCATCACATCTCCCTGAGCTAACAATGCTGAATTTTGTAGAGAAATGTGTTTCCCTGTGGTTTTGTTGAAGAAAGATACAGCTCAGGACATTTGGCGGGTCAGTGACTGCTGCTTGGTAAGCAGGTGTCTCAGCTGTCTGTTGGCATCCATCTCTGCATGGGGCCAGATGCCCATGGGGCTGCAGAAGATGATCAGCTGGTCACCTGCTGTGGTCTCACCCACAAGTGATGATGCTCCATGATGTGAAAAGACCAGCTGGTAGCCAGGAACCCCAGGCTGTCATCACAGACATGGGTCCTAGGGGTTAAACAGAGCTAGAAGCCTTCCTGGCTCACACAAGGGACATCATCATCTTCCCACTGACAGCCTTTTCCCAGTACCCAGACATCCCCATCCTCTCTCCCAAGTGACATTACACCTGGGAAATTCCCTAGGATACTCTCTTCATGTCCCATCTGCAGTGGTGTCCCACCACGCCCAGAAGTTAGAGAGCTGCCAAAGTGACGGAAACAGAAGACAGGAGGCATGTGAATAAATGTCATCTACCACCACTGCAGGCAAGCACAGTCCCTGCTGAGAACATGCAACAGAGGACAGGACACTAAAACAACACAAATGCCATACTTCCCCTGGCAACTAGCACAGACTCAAAGGAGATTTTCTGGGCCTCCAACAAATGCCAACTCCCTTCAAGGGTTGCCCTAGACAAGGGCGTCTCGTCCTTTCTGATATCCCAAATCACTTTGGATAAATATACCACAAACACGCATGTAATTTTGCACCTTAATGTCGTATCTCAAAGACGCAAGTCTGTAAGAGCCTATGAACCAGGGGATCACCAGTGGCAGAATTGTCATATTGCACTTTATAGCAAACAATTTACCTGTCAAAATTCAGAAAGTTCTGCAGGATGCATTACACATGTTCATCTACCTCCTAGAAATGGCTTGAAAGCCACAGTCATCCTGGAAGTGTAATGATGACACTGGAGACAGATATAAATCACACCACTGTCTGCAGGTGCCCACATTTCATCTGAGGAGGTTGAGGTAGGGAAAGGCAGCCTGGGTGGAGCCAGCAGGTGCTTCTGCTGTGGACAGCCATCAAGGGATGGGAGAGAGAAGTGAGCTTTCTGGGAAAGTAGATGGAGCATGACTGGCACAGAGACAGGAGGGCTGGCCCTCGCCAGAGTAAGACAAGCAAGTTTACACTGAGATCTTCGGGGATGATTACAAAAAATGAAGCACAAAGCGAGCCTGAAGAGTTGCTTGAGCAGTCACAGGTGAAGCAGCACAGAACAGGCACCACCAGTCTGTGTCTCCTCTCTCACACACACTCCTCACTCTGACCTGACTACTGGCTCCACAGTGCTTGTGTCTCCATAGCTCTCTTCTGGGAAAGGAGGGCTTCACCCTTCTGCTCTGCCTTCTGCCAGCATCTTGTCCCCATATCTGCCTACTCTGCCTTTCCCATCTTTCTCTCCCCCTGGGGCTGCCTAAGCCCTTTTGCCTTGCACACTTCCTTTCCCCCCACACACCATTTTGTGTTTCCCCTCCAAGTTGTTTCCCTTTTGCCCCCCCAGATGAAGGGAAAGCCAAAGGCCATGGTCTCCCCCACCAGCTCTGCTGTCCATTGCCTCAACAGCTGGCTAGACCTTGGCCACCGATCCACACATAGGTGCTCTCCACCTACATAGACCTGTGTCCCTCAGGAGGGCCCTGGATGGTCCCCATATGGCAACACAAAGGGGTGAGGGGGGCACACTCCTTGTGGCCCTTTCCTGACTTCTAAAAGGCTCCTGCAGACAGCAAGGAAGGAGCTGTGAAAATCTAGTAGTTAATTTTTCCCTTCCTTCCACTGTATATTACAAGACTTTTGTGAAAGCAAAGAATTAAATTAATAAAGTGAACAGAGACATGACCTCAGCCTGGATGCTCAGTGCAAGAGATTATATTCAGACCTGAGCAACTTGTTATATCTATGCCACAGCCTGACGGGCAGTGTTTTACAGGGTGGTCAGAGAAAAGGCAGAGTCCATGGTGCATGTTATTAATGTTTTTTGGTGAAAGAACAACACTATATCCCCTATTTTCCAGCTTTCTAATGGGAGATATAAGAGTTTGACTGGAAGTGTTTACCTAGCCACTGGAATTGGAAGTGAAAAGTCCATGTTGCACCTACCCGTTTTTTTCCTTCAGAACAATTAAAGACACAGTGGGATCAAAGCCTGATCTTTCCTTTGTTAAAGGCATTGCCTGAATTGTCCCAGATAAATTAAACACACCTCCCTCCAGCTTCGTCCTTCACTTTGCATTCACTGCTCCCAGCACGCCTGGGACTTCCAGAGTAACAAGAAGACAGTGTAAGGACCTGTGCAAAGCGATTGTCTTTCTGCAAACAGCAAGGACTTTGGAAGAATTTCCTTACCATGAGGGTGGTGAGACACTGGAACAGGTTACCCAGAAAGATGGTGGAAGCCCCGTCCTTGGAGGTTTTTAAGACCAGGCTGGATGGGGCTCTGAGCAACCTGATCTAGTGGGAGGTGTCCCTGCCATTGGGGGTGGGGGGAAGGTTGGAACTAGATGATCTTTAAGGTCCCTTCCAACCCTGACAATTCTATGATTCTGTGACTCCTTGAAGATACCAAGCAGACAAATGAAGGGCGATCTCAGCTTTAGGAGTGCTCAGCCATGGAGACTGGTGCTCATAGCGAGCACCGAAGACTTGTCCCAGACAGGAACCTGGAGGACTGACGGTCAGGACAAATACCCCTGTTCAGGGTAACAACAAGCACAAGACAGGCGGTTACTGTGGGCTTGGGAGTGTATCTGCCTCAAAATTGCTGCTGACTGCAGATGTGTGACGAAACATGTCATCATTGTAGACAGACGTGTACATAGCGATGTCTGATTCAGATCACTACTAATTACTCTGGCAGAATATTTCATGTACCTTAGAAAGCCAACACCCACTGAAGAGGCATGATGCTTCCTGGAGTGATGTTGTGCCACTGATTGCAGCTTGGGTGTTTCAGCTTGTGCTAGCCTATCCTCCTAAGGAGGGGATTACAACTTCTGATCCTGAGCACCCACAGTAAGTGCATTCACTGCTCTATCATCAACCTCTTAATGAAAACCCTAAAAGCAAGTAAATCCTGAAAGCAAATAAATTTATGAGCTATACATAACTGCTCTTGGTGTGTGGGTTTTCATCCAGTTGTGCTGTCGTCTGACAGTTTACTGTGAGTTCATTCAGTTACTTCAGGTCATTCAAGAACTGAAGGAAATGTATGATGTGAGTCATGCCCTAGGCAAGGAAGAGGGCAGATGTTAGCTTTGCCATCATGTCCATGCAGAGGGGATCCAAACAAGACAAAGCAAAGCAGAATAGGACAACAAGCAACATGGACATGAAAGGTAAGAGGGAAATACAGATAAATATCAGGGGAGGAGAGGAGAATCTTGACAAAGGCAAGAACAGTTAAAGGAAAGGAGACACTGCTGAGGGAGGTGGTGAGGGAAAGAGCAGAGTGGTGCACCCTCTATTCTCAGTGAAGGAGCTTTACCAGTGACATGAATGAAAGCTTTAAGATAGCAAGGAGCCAGTGCCAAAAACATCCAGGAAGAGATGTGCACCTGGGGCACTTGATTTTCATGGCCAGGGCATCCTTTCCCCACCAGCCACTGTGCCACCTCCAACCCCATAATGGCCTCTAGCCTGCAGCAGAGACCAGAGAGTGTGAGGGCCACCCTGAGCCAAGGCTCACCAAGTGTCTCCAAGGCATGATTCATCCTGCCCAGCCAGCTCTGTATACTGTCCGCTGTGAATGGAGAGGTAAATGCCAGCTCTCCTGGACCCTCCCAAAGTGACACTGAACCTGTGCAGCACAGGCACTGGCTCTTGCAGGACAGGTATCCTCCTGTCCTGCACACACACCCAGGTGTCCCAGGGAGTAAGTATTTAAGCATATTTGGGTTTTGTTTTTTGGAGTTTTTTTTAAGGTTGGAGAAGCCTAGGCAAAGAGCTTGGGAAAGTGGTGTGAAATGACCTCACTGGTTTTCTAATTGGCATCATCTTAGCATTACAGCGTTGATCCTCATCACACATATTAGCAAGAGCAAAAAGTCCAAGACGAGTCATTCAGCAAAAACGAGGACAGTAGAATAAAACACATTATCACCAAACCCACCTTGCCTCACCACATAACTGTGCTGCAAAAGACACTGACTCAAACCTGACAAGGGATGAAATGTCAGAGGTCACAGCACACATTTTTCAAGAGATTCCCCATTGATCCCACTACCTCACTGAACGTCAGCCTCTGACAATTTCCAGTTTCAGTCCCTGTGCTGGTGTGAGGCTCCCACATTACCAGTCTCGTGTGATCAGGCATTAGCAGCAGTGCCAGTTGCTCTTACTTCTTCTGCACAGTATTTCTCATACACCTATGGCACTGCTACCGTGACAGCCATGCCTCTTCCCAAACCTGCCTCCTCCTGGGCTCCTACTGCTGTTAGTTCTCTGCCAGTTGCAGGGAGGGGGGAGGGGAGCATGTAAAAAAATTTGAGTCAGTTGTGGAAATAACCAAATATTTTTGGTTAAGAGATGATTTGCAGCAGTTCAGAATGATACAGGATTTGGTATTTCAGCTGCAGAAGCCTATCCCACACAAAGGCTGTGTTTTTCCATCACATAGCTCACTTTGTTTACTTTTTTTTTTTCCCCAAAAGAAAACAGAATTATTTTTTTAACTCTGATTTTTTTTTTTTTTTGAAGTGACTTAGTATGATTTCTGGAAGAATGGCTTGAATTTTGGACCAGGACAAGTGGCCATGGGTGAAAGGATACCCTCATTCAAATATCATACTAAGGTCACACAACTCAAGGAAACCAATTAGAATACTTTTATCACCATTATGGTAAATACTTTGGGAAAAAAACAAAACCAAAACCATGGTATCTTTCAACCTTACATTTCCTGCCACATGAAGATCAATCTAAGTCCAAGCAGTGGGAGAAAGGATCTTTGTTTCTTTGCTCATACGGAAGAAGAAAGAAGAAAAGCACATGGAAAGGACACTGCTAAGTGAAGGCCAGACCAGCTGCCCATCTAGATGACCTCTGTGAAAACGGCAGGACCACACTCCAATAGAAATAGTCTAGCAGATGGACTTCAGAGACATGACAAAGTTAAAAACCCCGTCAGCTGGACTCAGAAAGAAAGGAAAAGCCATTGGCTGCAGCAGAAAAGGTATTTCTTGACATTTAACAAAATTGTCCCTCAACACTCCTCAGAAAAATCTGAGCTGGACTCTGGATGTTTTTCTAGATAAAATCATGCATTTTCCATTAAAAAAAATGAAAAATTAAGGTTAGGAACTGGATGTTTCATTAATGATAAATCATGATGACACTCTTCTTCGCACATAAACCCTGAAGTTTCTCTTCTTAAGTGTACCAAGGTCTTCAGGAGGAAATAATTGCACACATGGTTACTGAGTCTATTACTGATAATTATACCTATTTTTCCATTGAGGTAATCTCTTTCACTCCTCTCCAGTTCAGCTTGGGTGATACCTTTCAACACTTCTGTCATCATCATAAAAAGGAGTGTCTGAAGTCCTGTAGGGACTGGGAGAATGTAGGGCATGGCTTTTCCTCCTACCCAGGAGCATCGATGGTGCCCAGCAGGTAACATGCAGCATCCAACCTGGGCCAGGCAATATTCAGGCAGGCAAAACCAACGGGTTTCCTACTACTGAAGCAAAAATCTAAGTTTTGGAATAGATTTCTACTTGAAATAGAATAGCTAGCATGGAGGAGGAGCTGGGAGGATCAGCAAGGCTGCCAGCATGGGCTGCTCTTTCACGGTAAAGAGGGAAACACCACCCCATCCCACCCCCACTGCTATTTGGTGGAACCCAGGAGCACTTGTCCCTGGAGCAGGACCAAAGGCACAGGAACAACTGCACAGGTGCTGCAAGGAACAAGGGATCCCCACTGTGGGAGCACAGGAGCCCCACACCCTGACACAAGGCCCTTTGGGTCAGATAGGTATGAGTATTTAGATTCCTACAGATGCAAATCAGGTGCAACACAGTGTTTCCCAAAGCATTTGCATCTCAGACACCCACATATCCTTAAAACTCTACCCTTCCACCTACTCACATGCTAGTTTCTTCATTTCTAAAATGGATACAGTAATTACCCTCCTCTCCTGAAGTAGGAGGAGAAGAGGAGATACCTGGTCTGCAGCTATTAGATCAACGGCAGTGCCAGGTCCCCTTCTCATTCCAGCTTTGCATCATGTGCCAGGCGATGCTGACTAGCCCGTCAGCACTTGCAATTGCATCTGGCAATTTGGGGAGAGGACAGAAATTCCAACTCTGAGTCTAGCCCTGTTCAAGATGGTTTTCTGGGATGATGCTTCCTGACCGCTTCCTCAATATCTGTGGGCTTGTCCCTTAGGAAATCTTCAGGCTTTCCAGGCTGGCAGCACATCTGATTGTCATGTTTTGCACAGGCGGCTGCCGGCGGGCACGTGACGGGGACTTGCCAGAAATATCAGAGGTTCATGCACCCACATTGCAGGGAAATGAAATCTGTGTGGAAAGGAAATCACGAACCTGCCTTTGAGCACTTCAGCAATCACACAGCTCAGTGGAATCAGCCTGAAAAGCATCTCTGCATTTGCTACATATTTCTCCTGGATTGTCAGCCTATTGTACTTCCCCTTTGTCACTAAGTCATGTCATTATTTCTTGGCAGTGCTCATTTCTCACAGTAAGAAAATAACACAAAAACCTAAGAAAACCAAACAGAAGTATATTCTTGCCTATTAACAGAAAGCAGCCCCACATTAAACTGCCCTGCTGGATAGCTTTTTCCATTCTACTTACTCAAACATAAAATCCTATTTTCCTTTATATGGGAAAGCAGGAAATGTACAGGAAAAAAAAANTTTCTTGGCAGGTCTCATTTCTCACAGTAAGAAAATAACACAAAAACCTAAGAAAACCAAACAGAAGTATATTCTTGCCTATTAACAGAAAGCAGCCCCACATTAAACTGCCCTGCTGGATAGCTTTTTCCATTCTACTTACTCAAACATAAAATCCTATTTTCCTTTATATGGGAAAGCAGGAAATGTACAGGAAAAAAAAAATATTTCAGGAAAAGGGAATACTAAAGATTGTTCCCCAGAAAAGTTTGCAGGTTGAACTCAGAAATTAAACTATTAAGACACAAGTAGAAATTGATATGCCCAAATAACATTTCAGCTGATCCTCCAGCTACTTCAGGCAGGCAGTCCATCAAGTTTGGCCACTCTGACACTTTTGAAAACTTGTGCAAATAAAAGCAGTAGGCAGCGCAGCAAGTTAGACCTTGAGGTAGGTGCACAGGTTGTGGGCAGAGCTACATACCTGACCTAACAGCACCAAGGCCAAAGAAGGAGTCATGAAACTGGGGCCGCAGTGTAGAATGTGCAGTTGCATCACAGTACCCATAGTACCCCAGTGCTCAGATGCTTCTCTCTATCTCAGAC
>VWZY01001384.1:16103-36445 GCA_013399075.1 Chloroceryle aenea
CCTGCTTGCCACACTGTTTCTGATACAGGCCAGGATGCTGTTGGCCTTCTGGCCAACTGGGCACACTGCTGGCTCATGTTCATCTGGATGTTGACCAGAACCCCCAGGGCCTTTTCTGCCAGACTGTCTTCCAACCACTCCTTCCCAAGCTTGTAGCATTGCCTGGGGTTGTTGTGACCGAAATGCAGGACCAAGCACTTGGCCTTGTTAAACCTCATACAACTGGCTTTGGCCCATCGATCCAGCCTGTCCAGATCCCTCTGCAGAGCCTTCCTACCTTCAAGCATATTGACATTCCCACCCAGCTTGGCATCACCTGCAAACTTGCTGAGGAAGCACCCAATCCCCTCATCTAGATCATTGATAAAGACATTGAACAAGAAAAACAGCAGGCCAAGCCCTGATGGTCTAGATAATCCTGCTAGACACCAGTGCAGATTGTTTCAGAGCTGGTTTCTATTTGAATCAGAAACAATGAAGCATTTATCTGGTCTCTTCTGGCATCCAAACACTTCTTGGAGAGTATAGATTTGGTAATTATTTGTGGAGTCTAGTTTTACACTGCTCCCTCCTCTCCTAAGTGATACTTGCAAGCACAGTGGAGGCAGAGTAGGACAGGCTGAAGCCCTGCAATGGGCCTGGCTCAACAAATGCTGCCTAAGACTTAAAACAGGCAAGGACTCAGATTTCCTTAGCACTCGCCCCTCCACAGCATTAGCTCGTGTTTTGCTGGCAGTTGCAGCTGTGGAGATGCTTTTGTTTACACTTTCTCTTTGTGTATAAAGGCTTTGCAGGGGTTATTCTTGAAATGATATGAAAATCTTTGGTATAAATCCAGGACAGGGTGACCCGAAATTGGAAGGACTTCATTTTCCTGATGGCAAATATCAAGTCCCATCATGCATTATCCTAATGCACATACAAGTAATACAATGAGGATTAATTTGCAGGTAGTGCACTATTGCCACTATTAAAATGGTAGCACTGTCCCACCAAAGTAGAGGGAGACAAACAAGACCCTCCACAGGAATCCCCATCCTTCCCCCCAGAAGGCCAAGACTGCACAGTGATGCCTCTGGGGGATGAGGGAGCAGGGCTGCTGGCCACCAGCATGAGGCATCCACCTGCTCTGGGCTGGCTGTGTTGTACTATGCAATATCTGCTCCTGGCAAAGATGCCCCATGTCTTTGCCCTCTGTCTTCTATGGTCTCTTTAATCGTTCAAAGCAGCATCTCTTGTTGTAGCAGAAGTTGGGAAATGGAGTCAAATATTTTCTGAACTGTCCTGTAAAGTTTCCCTTACGCAGGGTTCAAGCAGCAGTGACACCGTGGGAGAAACACAGCAGAAGTTGCTACACAATCCATCTGCCACCTCAGCAAAATATCATAAAAAAGCAAAGAGAATAATATATCCTATAATAATGTATTTCCACCAAATCATCCAGCTCTGCTTAAGAAGCAAATCAGATTGATTCTCCCATGCTTGATTAAGCAAATCTGCTCTACCTTGGGTACATGGGGACAGGATTGGTTGCCATCACAGCCAGAGCAGGCTTTTCTGGGCTCCAGACAGGTTTTCATTTGGCTCCCTGGCATGGGGAGTAAAGGGAAGGATTGCTTTTAGTAGCAAGTTCTTGGGGAATGCTCCATAATCAGCCACTGCACCAACAGGACAAAGCTGACGTCCCTGCTGGTGTGGCACAGGGTGGGTGGGGGGGTTGGGTGTTTGTGCCGGTGCTGCTCAGCCCAGGCTGTGCTTCGCATGCGAGGCAGTTGAACCCATACCCAGCTATGCGGTTGCCCCCACTGAGTCAACAAGGACACTGCGGTGCTCCAGGAAGGACGATGCTCAACCATATGCATCTCTCTGACGGATTCAGCCTGCAAAGCTGCTCACACAACTTGACCCAGTCTCTGCTTCGGCTCAGTAAGAGGGATCGGTGACAAACTGAAGCTAAACCTCGTGGTTTTCCCCCTGTTCAAATCTACCGCCACCAGGGAGCCTGGATCAGGAATCTCTCTCTTAAGTTTCCATTTAGCCCCAAAGAATTAGTTTGAGTACAAGAGGGCAGCAATTGCACACTTAATTTGTTTAACCCTGGAATATATTCTCCTTTAAAAGCCTGGAATATTTATTGGTGGTAAAGAGATATTGATTGCCTAGCCACAGGCACAGTAAAAATCGCTGATGAGAAAACAAAACAAAACAAAACAAAACAAAACAAAACAAAACAAGCAAGAAATGAATCAGAAAAATTGCTCTGGTGCCTCCTGCCACACTGCTGTGCAACACACCATTTTGGTCTTCTCTGCCTTCCAGCATCCCTCAGCTCTCCTTCCAAGGCACAAGAAATGGCCTTTCCCTTTGAATTTATTGGTGAATGGTTTTCAGCAGCTCCCAGGCACTTTATCACCTTCCTGCAGAGGAACATAAAACACAGCCCTTGTCTTGGCCTGTGTGGTAGGAACAAATAAATAAGTGCAGCTCCCTGCAGCTCCATCACCGGCTCATCCACGCGCAAGAGCCGGCTGCATTGTACTGAGGAGCAAAGGCTGTGGAGTTCAGAGTTAACTCTGCTCTGAACTCCCCACCGCCCCTGGATGTTTGGAGCCAGTTATTTCCTTCTTAAGGTTTGCCCAACAGGAAAGCTGTTTCCCACCCCTAAAACCTGTTTAAAAGCTAATGGCTCGTTGTGGCTCTTGTGAAAGATTAATTTCCCTGCTAATGATGACTGCCCATTTTCTTGCCGTGGCAGTGATTCCAGCACTCCTCAGACGCTGTGGTTGGGTGCATGTGGCTGGAGCGGTTTAATTTTGGCAAATTGCACTTCACAGTGTGAGGGCAATTGCTCACATCATGGGGGTTGTGCAGCAGCAGCCCTGCGGCAAGCCTCACTGTCGCTCCATTTGCCACAAAACTCCTTGCACTGTTTTCCACTGAGAGCTGTGCTCAGGAGGAGTGGGACTGATGGGCAGCTGATGCCTTCTGGGGCAGTGGTGGAGCAGCTCTGGACAGGGACCCACCAGCAGAAGAAAGTGGGACTGATCCTACAGGCAATGCCCATGGTGGAAGTTTTAACCCAGCAGCGTAGTGAAAGTTAACTTCCTGGGCGAGAGAGCAACAGTGGAGGGCTCAGTAAATTGCCACTGCATCTTGAAGCTAGCAAGACATCACACCGCTGCTGGGACAGAGCCTGCTCAAGCCCAAGCACGGCCATCCCCAGGCTGCCCCACTGCCTTGAGAGGCAGGGCGGTGCTGGGCTGCTTTGCAAGATAAGTTTGGGGCTGCCCTCAGCACCAGTAATCAATCCCCTTGCACCTGCCCAGGGCTGCTCCAGCACAGCTGGGCACAAGGAGTGCAGCTGCAAGGTGATTCCCGGACAGCTACAGACTTCTGAGCTCCAAGACAATCTCTTTCTTCCGTCCCCTTCTCTCCTCCCTGCATAAGAAGCTGTGTACCAGGGGACTGATGAGTGCTGTATCTTTGCAGCACTGGCTGCATACAGTTCATGGAGGGCTCTTGTTTCACCACCTGACACATAAAAGCGAAAAATAAAGAAGTGAGAAACACTATAACCATGGAACTGTTTTGGATGAACTTTGTCTGAGATTAAAACCAAACCAGAAGCATTTTCAGCGTGGCAGACATTTTCCTTAGCTTCCAGCAAAGAAAAATATGACACAACAGGCTAAAGAAATCACAGAAACAGGTGGCAAGACACTCTGTACGAGTTCAGTATTTGTACAGTTGTTCTGGTCCTTACATAGGCCTGTTTTAAATGAACCAAAATACCATTCTATGTTTGCAGTTGGTATACATTTACTGCCTTAAAAACAATAGACATCTACCATAGTTTTGCTCCAGTGATGTTTATTCCTTTGCTAAGACAGCCTCTTAAGTCTCTCTATAACCTTTAAGAGAATCAAAGTATGGCCAAAACAAAAACTATTTAAAAAAAAAGTAACCAAACAAAACCCAACCCACATTATTTTGGTTTGGTTTTGGTTTTATTCCTGGCTCTTCTGGACACCAAAGAGAACAAAATGAGGAAAACTCTTCAGCCTAACTGCTTCTGTATCACTCCAAACTGACCCACACAGGAGCCTGTCTCAATATCACTTTCAGGCTGCCAAATTTAGCCAAATAGATTCAGGATACAAGAGGTTAAAGCATCCTGCCATGCAGAAAACTTTTACTTGAAAGGTCTAACAGTCTTTCCCTTAATCTGCAGAGTGGAGCTGTGATCATACAGCAACTAAAGTCATGAGCTTGTTCATGTTAAAATGACAGATGTTATAACAACAGGATATTTATTAAGTTTCCCATTACTCTGCTGTGTTCTCAGACCCCAATTTCTTTCCAAGACTGCTCTCTGTTTTTTTAATAAACAAAAGTTAATAGAAGTCCGTTTCCAGCCTTCTAACAAGAAGTCATGCAAAGTGTGAAAGGAAAAAAAAACTAAATAGAAAACATTTACAAATTCTCCTTCTCCATCTCAGCTTGACTCCTATTAGAGAAGGAAGCAGAACTAAGATTCTGTCCTTCTGCCTTCATGTTATGGTATGGTTTATTTTAGAGTAAGTATAGTTATAACCTTTTACCTGAACACTATATAGCATTTCATGAAATGCCAGAGTCCATGTGATTCCAAAGTCCTGGAGACTTTAGGATCCATTACTTATTTAGTGAAGTGCTGCAAACTCTCTCCTCATGGATGTTTTTCCCATTTATCAGATTAGGAAACATCCAGAAGCCCTGCCTGGAGGATACCTATCCACATGCTCAGTGTTGTGCTGGGAGGGGACAATCCTTGCCCAACCACTGCCTACAACTCATCATGGAAAAGACAGACAACTTAGAAAAGCCACCTGCATTAGGAAAGAATCAACTAGGTTTAAGCAGTCATTGCTGAGTGAATTGAATTTCAAGATTAATTTATCAGATCTAAACTCTGCAGTGGCACAGTGGCATTAATCCCAAGAACAACTGGACTGCCAATGCCATTTCTACCAGTCCATTTCTCTGTTTATACCTATACACCATGATTTGGAGACCTTTCTCACACAATTTTAAACATTGAGGGACAGTGCTGTATGTACATTTGTTGTTGGATGGGTGTTTTGTGACAGAAGTTGCTTAGGGCACAGGTTAGCTGGCCTGCATTGCTCAGGGCTGCAATGCCTTTGCTTCTACTCTGTGCTATGGCCTCCAAAGTGGTGCATTACAGCGGGGATTAACCAGTGGCTATCTGGGCCTTCTCCCAGGAGTACTGCTGGTTTTCCATTCCTCAAGATGGGTCTGCTGGGGGGCAGTCAAAGGGAGGATTGCTTCTTTCCCTAGCATGGCCGTAGTCCTGCTGGATTCCCACAAGATACCTACAAACCACTTCCCATCCCCATCTCTGAGGTCAGCCTTAAACTGAAATTTTTGGGGAAGCTGAAGTTCACATGGAGAAAAAAGACACCACTCAGAAAACTTAGAAACTACAAAGTATGCAGTCACATTTTCTAGTCTCAGAGAGTACTTCCTCAAACACTAGTGATGTTTGATGGATGAAAATCATGACAGAAGTAACAGCCCCATGTTCACTGTGAACAGAGACTGCTTTTCACCCCTGTTAGAGTTCCTAAACCTGTACAGGGCAGGTTTTTATATTCATAACCTACTTATCACAGATGCTAAGAGCTGGAAAAAAATGCTTTAAGGGGTTCTGTAACAACCATTACCATCCTACCCCATTTACTTCATAAATAACTTATTGATGTACCAAAAGCACCTCAGTGAAATTTCAGAAAATCTTAATCTTTTCTTCCTCTAAATATGAGTGGCTCTGTTTGGGTTTAATCACACTGATGGAAGAAAATCCCCTTTATTAACAAAGGCTAAAGGTGTAGATAATTATCTAGCCTCATTTTCAGCACATTCTTCCCCAGTTCCAGGCCTTTAATGCTCTCCATCCAGTATGTAACTTGGTTCAGAGTCTTTCATACTTACTGAGAACAGGAAAATAGTGTTGCTGGCTCGGCCAGCCAACACATGGCACCTGGAGGCATTGTTGCTGCAAGGCACTCTGAAGCCACTTTGGTTAAGACACCCTCCTTTAAAAGAGAACAAATTTATGTGAAAACCAGGATGGTTAGATTTGGGTAAAACCCTGAATAGGGTTTCACATTATTTAAAAGAAGGAATGCATGTACTTAAAGAAGTAGCTGAGTGATGTACAGTCCAGAAACGCATGTAGCATGTGCTCCACTCTGCCATACTTTCACTGCCTGGATAAATCATTGTGTAGAACAGGATCTAATCTGGTATTTCTGGAATAAAGTAATCATCCCATAACCAGTATCTTTAATGGTTAGTTTTGCAGGGCTCTATATATAATACAAGCAAAAATGCAACTTAGAAACAGATAGCTTTTTTTTTACATATCACTGAAGTTACTTCTTCATGAAGCTCAACCAAAGACTTTCCCCCCCTATTTTATTGCTGTGGTCTCTGTTCTCAAAACATGTTCTACAGCTACTCAGAGCTTTGCACAGTACTGAAGTACTTTTTAGTGGCAAGTGGCCCGATAAGATTGTATAGTTAGCTCAAGGTAACTGAAGAAGACTGAAGACAGAACCCTCCTTTCTTTCCAGTTGATATCTAAAAAATACCATGCCTGCAAAAATCGGACAGTCTTTGGAAAATAAAGTTTATTTATATGTTCTGTGAACTACTTGGATTAGAAACAAAGATACAAAATTAGTAAATAATTTTCTTGTCGATTATGAAATGCTTTATCAAGAGAACTATTTATTTGATTTGAAAACATTCTTAATAATATTAAAAAATATTTGCATTTGAACTTTAAAAGCATAGAAATATTTCTTACCTAGAGGAACTTTCAAACTTTCCTCATCACCAAAATAAATAAGATCTATTAAAACATAGTGGTTTCAGTAGTTGCAGATGCACTGCAGTGCATTAACCTCAGATTTCTAATTTAAGGTTAAGGTTTAGAGATAAAGGGGAAGGGAAAGCTGGCAGCAGTCCACCCTTGTTTATCTTGTTTAAGCAATTTTTGTCCTAGCTCAGATCAATGACTTTTTGTCTCCAAACTGCTGTCTCAAAAGGGGAACTTCACATTGAATAAGGACTCTCCACATCTGACTTTACCTTAAGTCATTCAGAGAAATACTGCTCAGGGTTTTAACCATTACCAGCAACAAAGCTCCTATGCAAAGACATTACTTTTACCAAGCTGCAACCTCTTATATAGGCTACTTCTCACATGTTAAGGTGTAAAACAAAAATACTGCTACCTGATTTTCTACACCATTTTTATAGCAATGTGCTAAGCTTTGTGCTTTGCGCTACCCTTACCTGACATAACAGCTGAGGTTGTGCTGGTCACCTGCTCAGTCTCAGAAAGATTAAGGTCTGTTTCAGCTGTGATCTCTCTAAGCACTTTTTTCCCATGTGTTTAACTTTGATATCCACAGGCATCATGCGGTCATATTGTAGGTCTTACAATAATAAGCTATTAAGCACTGCAGAGCTATAGAAGAAGTCCAAGGAACATCACCACCCTCACCAAAACAGGTGTGTGTGGAGGGTGGAATTTATAACCAGTCCAAAAGCAAACACATACACACTCCATTGCTCATTGTTCTCTGTTGATGCTACAATCTTATTTGCTCTCTGCTAACCAAAGTGACCACCACGGGAGAAAGGATATGCCTTCCTGATACTACCAGAGCTGAAAGAAGTTTTGGCAAAAACCTTGCAAATCAAATTTTCCATTCTTAAAAAAACCTTTTTTTTAAGATCCACTGCCCATCCCCTTCTTTTTCCAGGTCACAGTAATTGTCACTAAATGCCCAAACATTCATCAATATCTAAGATAATTCTCTGGGCAGAGTACCTCTGATGTTGGTCTATTGATGCATCTGTGATCAGGAGCGCTGCGAGACAGCCAGGCTCCTGTTGACCAAAGGCTACTGCAGAAGCTGTAGACTTTAGTATCCAAACAGCTTGCAGTAGAGAAACAGCATTTTGACATTACCTCATTTTTGTAGATACTTTTAGAAAGGGCACACAAAGGGCAATGGTATTCAAGCTCTGGGTTCAATGGCACATTTTTTTTCCAGAGCAGCACACACTTCCACAATGCATGTGAATTACAAACCATGGTCTAAAGTCTTCCAGCTTATCTTCTAAGTTGGTATCTAAGCTGCAAGGCTAAACTTCTCTGTATACGTTAAGGAAAAAAAAAAAAAAAAAGTGAAAGTTTTCAGCAAATGTTACTGAGGCTTTGAATAACATATACGACTTGGGTGATGCTCAGAGCTTTTCACGTAAGGCTAGTGGTGTCACGCTGCAACCGTGACATCAGCACTGTTCTGACTTGGGAGCTCTGCCCACGCTGCTTAATATTTAGTTCTGTAGTTTTCCAACTCCTTCAAAGAAAGATAACTGGGACATTATGGTGCCAAGTGTCATTCCACTTCCAAGCTGAAACATATGTTCCAAACACCTCCTTTTTAGTAATAGCTTGTCGACTAACTCATCACTGCTCTCTCCTGTGCATTGACTATATGCAGGGAGATGTTTCGGGAAAACTGGAAATACAGTTCCCAAGACTGGGTAATAATTCTTGTAATAGTTAAACACAATGCTTCCTTTCTTTTTTGGAACAGCAACACAAGAGCAAATCCCTTTAAAATATCGTGATTTAAAGGTCTAAGACCTCTGCCACTGTGGATGGAGCCTAGATTTTACCTGGTATTTAAACCCAACCCCTCCTTACACTCAGCTGGAAGTACACACATACAACCCCATCCGTTAGGGTCAGAACTTTCCCACATGGCTACAAAAATACAAGTGAAAATTATTAACCAAATGTTGTTAATATATATTAATTATATGTTTATTATATAACTTAATCTCTTTCTCAAGAGAAAATGAACTTGTCTCCAGTGGACTGGAGGAAAGCCCTAGAGTGCCCTGGGACAAGAATGATGGGCTGCATCTCCAGCCAGTGCCACCTAATGCAAAAATCTTGAGGGTATCGCAGTGCGTGCAGTATTTATCTGTGGGAGTGTTGTGCACTCCTAAACTAGGGTACAAGCACCAAGATCAGGTAAGCACCAATGACCTAGATACCTGCTGAGACTCACCTTGCTGGACTTGCTGCACACACTGCTGCACTGCACTCTCAGCTAGGATGACACAGTAGCATCAAAACAACCAGAAAAGCTGAATCCAGGTCTGCAGCCCTCAACTACCACTGACTGCAGTGGGTCAGCCACAACCACTTGCATTCAGCAGCTACTCACTGAAGAAAGAAACACTGGCAGCCAAGTATCTCGCTCAGATGAGGTTTTGCCTATCCTGCAGAATGCATCTGAAACAATATAGGCCAACCTACAGCAAACCTCATCTAACAAAATAAATCTAACAAATTGACGCTGAGAGTCCAGCAGAACTAACAGGGAAAATGAAAGAGGACAGGCTTCAGCCTAGGCCAGCAACACAAGCACAAAAGCAGGAAACCCAGCAGGTTGCACATCCTGTTCCACAGCATCGCCACGGCTATTCTTAGCTGCACTAGCTGGTGTGAGAGAAACCTGGGATGCCTACCAACACTGCAACTAGAAATGGAGCTTGGGGGGGATTACAATTTGGCCCAAGCACTACTTTAAGGTTTGTGTTTTCACAAGAAAAAGGTATCACAAAGTAATATATATATATATATATAAATGCTAACCAAAGTTTTGATGGCAACGGTTTCATGCCAGGTTTGGGATGCTGGCAAGCATCAGACTGAAAAGCACTTTCCTGCTGGAAGTGCTTGCCTGCCTGGAGTCAGACTCAGCTTCACTCCTATAGATAGCTAGCACTATCTGGGACAGGAGGTCTAGAAATGGCATGGGTAAAGGTACAAACAAAAGTAAGTAACAGACCTAAGGCTTCACTTCCCATCCTCTTACTTAAAAATTCACACACTATCACATCTCATAAAGGATGTTTGTACTGAATTTAAATCACAACTGTTCATGATGAGGTACAAGTATCTTTGGAAAACGGCAGCTCATATACAATGCTTACAGTGTATAAAAACACACCATACTGCACATATAACTAACAGATATGGAAACACTTTTCCTTCTTGATGCAGAAGAAAAGCAGCTGCTGAAGCTGCAACAGTGAAAGGCTCCAAAATGAACTCATCATTGCAAGCTCCCGAGCAGCACAAGACGGGTATTAATAATGATCTTGCTCTCCTCAGTATCATCGCTGGCAGCTGTATCTTTTTCAGCAGTCGGTCCTTTCCTCCCAACAAACTTCACTAACTGCAGTGTTCCTGAATTGAAACAAATGAAGCTGAAAAACACCAAAGCATCTTCTGCTCTCTAGTACCACCTTCCAAAAACATAAGAGTGAAACAGCACAGACTTCTATTAGGAAGCCTACCTTACTAACCTCTATGTTAGATACTTAACCACAACAAATTTAACAGGACAGGAAGATTTATTTTTTTTTTCAGAGACTGTTTTTCTTAGGAAATTTGCATAATTAACTCTTCATAAGATACTAGAGCTGGGCAACTATTCTTTCAATTGCACCTGGAATCCAGACAGAGGCCATCACTTTACAACCCAATTATTAACCTCCTCTTCTACCTGTGCTCTTTGTACTTGTTTCAGGGGTTCTGGGAGATGGTGAAAGTGCATTTCTCCTAGTCGTATGCTTTCCTAGGGACTGACCTGAGGAAAAAATCTCCACTAAAAGTAATTGACATTCATGAGCTCCATTTTATTTTCTCAGAACTTTAATACTTAATATGAAAAAAACCCCAACCACAATATTATTATTTATTTTAAAAGAAGGCAAAACGGTATCATCAATGAACAATAGCAATGCCAATTACATTTCAACATTGCTCAAACAGAATCCAGGACATGAAAAAAAAGAAGCCAAATTAACCCCATGTGCTTTTCGGAGACATGTAAATGAAAGATCATTTCCAGTATTGTGGTTTTGCTCTTCAAGTACTTAGATAACATGGTGAATGTAAAACAAAATATAAATGGGAGCCTGCTAAAACACAGTACTGTACCTCACAGGCAGCTAACCACACAAAGCAAAGGTCATAAGGACTAATCAGACCAACTGTTATCAGCAAAGCTATGTTTGATTTGGAAAATTGTCAAGACTGGCTTCAGCTCAGGCAAATGGAGCATCTACCGCTTTCCATCCAGCAGAGAAAGAAGAAAAAAAAAACCAACAAAGTTACTACAGAGCTGAACAACTTAAACACATACCTAAAAAGGGCACAACCGATGCTATGCTATGAAACTAAAATAGTCAGAGCATATTTATATGTTTTTATATATAGTTCACAGTATTTCCCATTCCCTCCACATGGAACTCAAAACATCTAGCTGCAAAATTCACCCCCTCCATCCCCCACGGTCTCTCCATAGCTGAAGAGATTAGAAAGTGCAGTCAAAGCAGGGGGCAGGGGAAAGAGAATGGCAAGAATCTTTATCCCTTCGCCCCAACTCCATTAGGCAGTGTTTAATAAATTCAGATTGCCCAATTTCAGAAGCAAACAGCAACATCACTTTAGCTAAACTTGTTAACAAGTGGGCTTTTTTTTTTCTTTATTTTTGAAGAATAGGGAAAAGGAATAAAATCCAGGAATTACAAGGTGATTGTATTTCTGCAGCAAATTTAGAAACACAACAGTATTCCTGCTTTGAAGACATCCATAAAATTAGGTACTTTCAGTCACTCTTGAAAAGCCAAGCTGTACTGGCAGAGGCTTTGGATTCACTCCCGCAAGTAACAACTCATCAGCCCAATTTAGCTGATCACAAATACAGAAATTTACAGGACTAAGGCCTTTCCATGACTTTGGGGGAGACACAAGTTGGGGCTAGTTTTGTTTTTTACATAGCTATGCATATATCCATACCAAATACCATGATGCGGCAACAGCAGCAATTACCAAAAGCCCAGAATGGATGTTGAGAGCAATTAAGCAAAAATTTTAAGGGGTTCCACAGAAGCAGTTTGCTCTGTTATAAAGTAAAGCTTCACAGTACTAGCTTAGCCCACTGAGTGTCTGAATTAGCTCTGCACTGCACCTTAAGTGAAGATATAATCTAAGAAGCAACTCCAAAATAGCATGTTTCTGGATGAAACATGTAATAAGTGTAAAATATTTCAGCCAGTGATGTTTGGTTTACCTCTGACACATTTAATCAGAAGCACAAACAATCTAGACAGTGAAATAGAAACTTCTTTTTCCTTAAAAATCAGTGTTCCATATTTTTTTTTTTATTTTAAAAATTCAGGAATGTGATACACAATACAATTAGCTCCCCACCACTGCAGTGTTCACTTACATGAGATCCACTAGTTTCACGCTTTGTGGAAGAAAACAACCAACCAACCAAAAATAAACAAAAGAGAGACTGCGCGGGATTTTTGAATGCTCCCAGTAGTGAGGAACTGTGATCTTCAGAACAAACCAAGTCTGTGTAAGCACAGACAGATCAGGTTAAAAGAAATCAAGCTATATCACAAGCTAGCAGGCTACAGTTGGGTCTCATACAGCCAGAACAAACACAAAAATTGTGTTTCTGCTGCTGTACAGCCACCACCTTGACCTGACTATGTGCTTTCAGGGAATTTATCACTGAGGGCTAAAGAGGCTAAAGGGTCGCGTTAACACCCATGGGTGCTGCACACGCAACACAGCACATGACAGAGAGGCCATGCAACTCCCCCTTCTGCCCCCAGCATTAGCATCATCATCACATCTGCATCCTGTCCTGATAATAAAAATAACATGGGGGAGGTATTTTTGTCTTTTAAGCTAGCCATTGCCTGCAATGGACACAGAAATAGAAAAATATGACTTCTGGCACACAAAAAAAAGATTAAATAGTTATAACTGAATTAGCGACTACAACTCCATCTATTCAGATGCATCTACTGAGACTGTTAACCATTAGTGTTAACTGTCAAGAATCAGTAGTTGCTCTCTTTTTATAAGAGCAACAGGAGAGAAGTCAGGCATCTCAGTGCTACTATGGTTTGTCTTGGGTTTTGGTGTTTTGTTTTGAATAAACTAAAGAGCAGTAGCTCTGTGGTGCATTAGTGATATACAGCAGAACCTCAATAATTCATACTAATGACAGACTGATTTTGAACTAGTGAGCAAAATAATTAGTGAAAGTTTACCATAAAAAGCAAGGATACACATTTTTTTTAAAAAGTACTTTGTTCATTTTAAAATTTACTTGGTTAATACTTTGTAGTATACTAGCAGTGGTATTCTGCAAACTTAGTCTCATACAAGATGTCATTTAACAGTCAACTCTAGATCATATACAGGTAACAGAAGAGTGAGTTATGGTAATTCAGACAAAACATAACCATACATAAATACTATATTAACATATTTAAGTTAGTTTATGAGACTATACAACAAGCATAAACACAGAAAAAGGTGAGCGATGCTGATGGCTGTGAAGCACCAACATCCCCAAGCCAGCACAAAGCTGAACTGACCCATCCACACCCCGCAGCTTTCCATCGATGCGTCTGAGCAGCCAAGAGCAAAACAACTGCGTGGTGCTGCTCTCACCCTGTGCGAGGGGTTCGTGCAAAGCTGAACCAAGCTCCTCTACTTTTCCAATGCTTTGGCACATATCATTTGGCCAATGCACTGGCATGCCATACAGAGCTAGTCTGGCCCTGTAGACTGCACAGTTAATATACAACACTGGTAATCCACCCACGGACAATCAAGAGTTGACTGTAACACTCTGCTAAGAAGTTGGGCAAGACCACTGACATGACCTGGGCCAATCCAGGTCCAACAAGCAGCAGACTATTTTGAGCTACTTATGGGAAATTATCATAGGAGATGCACATTAGAAATACAAACTAGTGAGGTGTTCTTTATCCAGAGGCAAAGCTACATTCCCTTCACTAACAAACATTCTTTTTTTTTTTAAAAAAAAAATCTACATTTAAATACTGTTAAAAACCTGAAAACCACAGCATCAATGAATTTCATAAGGCCAAAACTATCCTCAGTTCCCTTTGTTGTGCCTAGGTATTGCAATGTTCTTAGAAGTAAATATCATGCAATTTAGTTTCTTATACTCCTTCCATTGCCTTTGAGTAACAGATCTGAGAGCTCTTCACACGAGAGTTAAGCCTCACAACACCCCTGTGAGGTAGGTATTATCCCCATTTTAAGACAGGGAAACTGAGGCAGAGTGTTTATCATGTCCAGAGTCATTGAGCAAACAATGGAAGATCTGAGTTTTCCAGTTTTGAGCATGGAAGCAGTCAATTAAATCGCAAGACATTCTTTCCCATTCATAACTTGAGGGTGGATCGAAAAGGTCAGGGTTTTAGATTAGATTACTTCCATGTTTTATCTTCAACTCTCGTCTAGTTTCTGCCAAATTCAGAGTCCACAGACCAGTTTCTCCTTTGTTAAGGTGTAAATTGGCAGCATACTGGAACAGCTTCTTTAGAGACAGTTGTCAGTTAACTTAAACCATAGATTCAGATGCTTAACAAGTGAAATTATGTGATACATAAAGATCTTGAAGTGTGAAATACAGTGAATGAAATCCTATCCCCTGCTCCACTTCCTCAAAAGTCAGTAGAAGATTCCTGAGTACATGGTGGGAACCAGGATTGCAGTCACTGTGCAAGTGCTTACACACACTACACAACTACAAGCAAAATGCACCACAGAATCACTTGTTAGGGAGGCTACTGTCTGTGCTTAAAAGTATGATTTATACCATCAGTGGCTGGCAGACTTTTCTTGACAGAGCACTTACTAACATAACTCTTTCATCTTAGTAAACTGAGTATCAGTTAAAAAACAAGCTCCAGCTTTCCATTCATACACTGTGAGCCAAGGATTTTTTTAAACTTTAAAGACTTTTATGATCAGACACAACTTAGAAGTAAGGAAAAAACACTGGGAAATTCATAAAATATGGAAGTATACATTACTTTATCAGTCAGTCTCACGTCTTTATCACAGAGCAGTATACAGTAGCTTGAACTTCCATTCTGGTAGAAAAAAAAAAACATTTCACATCTGGTATTTCCACAAGCAGTTGTTTTTAATCACCTCACTAACTTACCAGGAAAACTGGGGACAGTTTCTAACAATCATATGATGTTGTCTTTAAAATATGCTATACAATAAATTCATTAGAAAAGCCTTCACATTTATTATTATATATGTTTAAGAAAAATACGTGAAACTGCAAAGTGGTTTCCAGTTTTAAGTAGTTATATTTTTAAAAACGTTCTATGAACTTTGGTTTCCTTAGGGCTTCTAAATAAACAATATATTAAAATATCTACAAATCAAATATTAAAGGAAAGAGTAGGTCCAAGAAGTCTGTAACACAAATTGAGTTCCTAGATGCTTATTCCTCAAATACACCTTTTCACTGGAAAAAAAATATTTTAATTTGAAGCACAGCAGAAAGTGTTTGCTGAAATGTCAAAACTTGCTTTCTGAAGTTGCTACAGCATTGGTGCACTTTTTCTCTGTCCCAGTACAACGTCAACACAAACACATTGTATCATGACAGTGACAGGATGTCCTTTAAAACAAGCATTCTAGATTTAGCAGTATGACAAGAACAAGGACTTCAGCAATTACACTACTTGGCAAAAATTGTATCTCAAACGTCTGTCTCTTCCTCTTGCAATACAGCTGTTGTCAAAGTCACCAAAACTCAGGTAGCACCATTCACAGAGTTACAAAGACGATTCAAACTGCTCGTTTTGATCAGTGTTTGCCTCTAGCTTAACTGAAGGGATGCTCTCCGACTTAGTCCTCCTAGTTTTCGGAAATTCAATGACAACTTCTGAACAAGAAATACTAAGTGACGAAGATTTTTCTGTCTTCTTTGCCGTACTATCTTCTCCCGTTCCACAACACTGCTTCAAAGCACACTGAGTCCTGCAAGGAAACTCACATTTCCCTCTCCCCGATTCAGAGCCAACACTGGCAAACTCAGGCTGAATGGTAGTTGCATGGATCCCTTCGTCATGGAATATCTCTTTTATGCGCTTTGCCACCATCATGTATGTGGAAGGGTCAGGACACTTTATGTGAGCGGTGCCAATGATCCTACTGCCTGCTAGCTGCCAAATGTGTAACTCATGGACTGCTTCAACTCCTTCAAGGGTACGTAATTTTGAGTTCAAAGAATGAACATCTATTTGCTTGGGAACAGTCTGCAGAAGTATAAGGGCTGACTCCCTAAGTAACGGGTAAGTTGTGTAAAGGAGTATACAAACCATTATCAGACAGAGGACGGGATCTAAATATAGCAACCAGCATGGACCAGCCACTGTAATGCTCTCTTGCTCAGACTTGTTTGCTCTGCCAAGTGCTTGGGATAAAGTAGCATTTTCCATGCAATGATTATTGACACATGGATTAAAGCAGGGACCATCTTTGGGGCAGGGATTCCACAACCCATAAAAGAGCAAGGCATTCACTACCACAATTACTGAACCTAAGGCATCTCCAAAAACATGCAGAAAAACTCCACGCATGTTAAGCTGTGCACTAGAGTCTTCTTCAACCTCCTCTACATCCAGAGGATAATGACCAGCGTTCCCATTCACTTGTAGGTCAGTCATGTCATCTTTCATATCACCTGACAAACACAAAAAACAAACAGTAAAATTATTGGGCATGTGCTATATTAGACATTACTGTAATTCAATACAGAGTAATGACCAACATTAAGCTTGGCATGTTAAGTATAAAACTGAAAAGCAACCAGCTCTACCCACAGCACTGTGCAGTATTTTCTCTGGTCAAGAAACATTCAGTTGTCCCAACAAGGGGTCTAAATAGTCTAGAAGGTGACTGTTTCTACACAGCTTAAAGATGTAGAGTGGCAAAGTATGACGATGTCAGCATTTTTATTTATTCTTCTGAAAAACGATTTTCACATTTTCCAGCTGTTTAACCATGTGACTCCATACTGCTCATTTCTTAAACTAGAGGCAGAATTGCAGAGCATATATAAAAAGCTGGTCAAGTAGCTAGGTAACTTACATTTGTTCTCCCTTGTGAAAAGCCAGAAGGCTGATCACATTTCTAAAATCTCAAACCACAGGACTGCATTGTTATTTTTAATTAAAATTTATGAGCTCAGAAAATCAAAAGCTGTATGGATACTGCTTTATAGTAACAACTTCTCCATTTTAGTAGTTCATTTTCAGAAGACTTCTGAATTCAAGGAAAAGGAAGTGTTTTTGAGATGGTAGAACCATGAGATACACGGAGCTGAGCTTTTGGGTCTAAACCACAGAATTTATCAGCAATATTGACTACAGGACAGTGAAAGTTATCACTGGAGCTCTCAGAGGCTATGAACTAGTGTTCTTTATATTTCAGAATACACAAAACCCCCTTGGTTTCAGTACTTTCTTGTTAAAGTGACATACAGCTGTTGCGGGACATGCAACTGTTGATGCCCAAAGCCATGTGTCATGGACCTTGCAATGCATAAATGACCATTTTAGTGCACTCCTTTGTCAAAACCGTTGGCAGCATTACCACTCTGTCACACCTCTAGCTATACAGAAAAAAAATGCACACATCACTACAAAGAAAAATGTTTTTTTCAAAGAAAAAAAGTCTTCCAGTATTCAAAATCAGAAGTATTTTACAAGGTTAACCTCCTAGTTTTCTTCAAAAATTCTTCCTTGGACAGAAATTTCCAGTGTTAAAAGAAATATAATGGGTACTGGCCACTGGCTTGACAAATAGAAACAAGGAGCTTTTACTGCTTCCATGGTTCTTCAGTTCAGAGCTCTGTAAACATTAACATTAGTATGACCTGCAGCTTCTGCCACTCTGCTCTCATGACTGCAATTCTGTAATCATAAAGAAGGGGTGGGCTCCTACAGAGGCAGCTGAGCAAGTCAGTTCCAAGCCCAAGGCTCATAACCTCCTGCATCACACTTCAGTCCTAAAGCTCCAGCTACATTTCCACACATTTTAGGAGTTATGGAAAATGTGACCTGTAGCCTTACAGAGAAATCATTAGAGGAATATTTCTCAGGTTACAAAGTTCAAACCTGAGGGTCCACAATGAGAGCAAGGAAAGAGGAACTTTCTGACACACTGCTGCATACCAAGTACCCAGAGAAAACATCTGTAGTCAGTAGACCTATCTGTAAGGGAGGGTAACAAGAAACACAGTTCCAGAAAACTCTTCAGGTTTTTTCATGGCAAGACGTTAAAATGTGTCTATTTAAAATGTGCTCATTTAAATCTAACTATAAACTGATTACTTCACATGAAGTTTATGCACAAAGACACCTGTGCAGGACTAGCCCCTAAGGCTACCTCTAGCTTTCCACTTCCACCTTTGGAAAACAGAGTCTCCCCACGATTTGTAATTTCCAGTGAAGGCACAGTACCACCCTCAGTCATTTCCCTAGTCTTCACCTACACATAGCTTCTCAGAAGTCTCCATGCACCTTTCCCTGGGTAAACTGTGAATAACTCCCTCCATTACATAATCATGACAGGGCACAGAAGGAAATACAAACCTATTTCAAAGTTTCATGGTGACCAAAATTATGCCCTATTACCACCTAAATACCCACAACAAATTATCTGTTATTGTCGGAAGGACATCTGTGAGAAATTCCAGACAAGTTAGCTCAGAACAGTATACATCTTAATCCATCCTATAAGTTATTTTTTTAGACTAGAACTCATCCAAAACCTGGCTAAAATCACAACTTTTCACCATGCAAGAAAAAGTCACAAGGCAAGATACCTATCAGATCAATGGTTAAGAGAATCTGACATTGTTTGAAACTAAATATTAGGATATCTTTATTGGAACTAAACCAACATTAAGAGCTTATTATGTGGTCAAGAAAATGGTGTACTATATTCAGAGGAATTTTCTTACCTTCTCACAAAAACCTATCTTTTCAAAACCAGCATGGAGTCAAAACACTAAAGGAAGAGTGAGAAACTGCTAAGTTTCTCAAGTGTGTACTGGAACCTCTGACCGCGGGAAAAATGGAACTGTAACAAAGTTCACTCTGCTCAATTCAAGCTGTAACAGTGGTGTACCGATGTCACCCTGAAAATAAAGGAGGCACAAGGGTTGTGAAGACTGAAACCCCTTCTACCTGGTAAGAGGAGGAACCTTTTGCTCTGGTAGCACACAGGACTTGACTTGGACCAAGCAACTTCAAAATAAACTATCCAGGCTTCTGGATCCACTGGAAAAGTAATCCGTGAAATTCCCTCCCACAAAAGAGGCAGTTTGACCACAATTGGGAAGGGAAGATAGTAAATTTATCTCCGTGTACAAGCGAGTGGCAAAGTGCATACTTTAGAAAGCTAAAGAAAACTAAGTCAAAGAAGCCATGCGTGTACTCTGACATCAGTGTGCACCACATTCAGTGCCTACTGCATGACTTCTACAGTTCTGATTGGCAATTTCCAAGACTTCTTCCTATTAATTCAGATGTCATGAAGTACAGCATTACTGCGATGGAATATACCTCTCTAAATGACATTCACATTGAGATTAGTTTCTCATCTGGCTAATAACTGACCCAACACAGAGATCTGGCTGTCAGAACCAAGGTGTTGAGCTGCGCTCTGTTTCACGTGCAGCCAGTTCAGAAGGCATTAGGGCAATGTCTTGTGACAGCTTGTGTCACTAGGCAAAAAACACTTTTCATATGCCTTCTCAACCAGCACCAGCTTTTTTCAAGACAAACTCCTTTCCCTTAAGACTCTTTCACACTCGGGCCTGTCTGCAAGACAAACACACAACTTAGGGCACTCCTTTTAGCACTTGGAAGGAAAGGTATGAGTAGACGTGCGATGGCCGTGTGCCCCCGAGTACTGCTGAGAAAGTTTCTTGCCTCTTCCCGAGACAGGACAGGTGGTCCCCATGAAGACTGCACCAGGTGGGACCAGGATACCCACCACCTGACCTCTCCCGCTTTCCTGACACCTCTATGCTAGGACGGAAGACAGGGCACCACAGGACTTACCTAGCTTCTCCTGGCTGAGTCCGTTGGAGCTGCTGCAGTTCTCCACCAACGTGCTGGTCTCCTCGCGATGCAGCGCAGCCTCCCCGTCCCCAGGTGGCTGCTCAGGCTTGGGGCCGCTGCGGGGGTGCTGCCTGCCGCCGTGCGAGTGCCCGTGGCCATGGGAATGGCCGTGGCCACCGACACCATGGTGGTTGAAGAGGCAGAGCCCCAGCAGGTTGATGATGAGTCCCGCCACCCCC
>VWZY01001384.1:37311-63963 GCA_013399075.1 Chloroceryle aenea
CTGGGTGACAAACGCGAGCAGGAGGCGTGTCGGCCTTGCAGCTCCTGAGGCAGTACCCTTGCCCAGCTATGGCCCTTCTGCTCCAGCCTGCTTGGAGAAGGGGAAGAACCAGCCACCAGCCTGCAAGCTGTGTGAACTCCACACCCATCCCCAGCTCTCAAATCAGTGGGCCCCTTTTCCAGCTACCATATGTGCCACAGTATACCCCAACACCTATTTCTTGCTGCCTTTCTAACTGCCTCCTAGTTTTGTTAAGGTTCAGCGTTTTTGCAGAAGAATGTATATTTAATTTTCTGTTTGTGCCACTGAGGGCAGTAGGATGAGTGATGAGGCAATAATAACCAATGAACAGTTAAAAAATTCGGAGAGAATAAAGTAATTTTGCTTGAGAAAGTTTTAAAAGGTTGTCATATAACCAAAATAAGTAAATGCTAAGAAGTCGGTCCCTAGATACTATTTGTTGTTGTATTGTTGTAAACTACAAGTACTTGTTGTAGTTTAAAAAAAAAAGGAAAAGGAAACATTTTGAGACATCCAGAAAAAAAAAAATCACAAAAATGTAAGCACAAAAATTACAAAAAAAGGCAGAGTTGACACCTTACTCAGCCTGCTGTGTTCCAGGAGATTCCAAAGGGATCATGCTTCACGGCCTGTGCAGAGGTTCCTGACAGCTGGAGTTGGATGGTTTGCCTCATTTCTTTAATAAAATGCCAGAAATTGTTTCAACTTGCACAAGGAAAAGTTACCAACAAGCGTAACAGACCATTATTTCAGAACAGGCTTCCTCTAAGCCCAGCAGAGTCCCAGTGAGTCCACACCTGCCTGCCTTTTTGCTCTAAGTGGTGTGTGCCATCCCCTCTTCCTTGATCATGCTGCAGAGTTATGCTCTTTGCACTGCTGTATTGCCCCATGACCCTGAACCCTGTTTTGTGTGAGATTGTTCTTCTGTGAAAATCTAGGTCTGCTATGGTGTTAGTTTAGCGGTAGGAACCTGTATGGAATGCTTTTCATGATCATCATAATGAGGACTCTACAAGAGTCAGTAATTAGGTTGCTATAACATTCTCTGCAACTATTTGGCTTCTCATATGCCGTAATATCATTTAATAAGGTGGTGTAAATAATCGGGAGCTGAGCAGCAATCATACTGAAATGGAACATGCCCATGTCATCTCCTCCTCACCCCCACACAAAGCTATTAGTTAATAAGGAAGAATTGTCTATGTAGGATACATGGGTCAAAGAAACTGGAACAGCTCAAACCTATTTTAATTCCTGCAGGTGGGGCAGGTTATTGTTTTACGGGGACTGATATTAATCCAAGGGAAATTAGCTAGGAAGAAAGGGCAGACAAGGAATTTAATGTCTCACATTGGCTGGACTGCAGAATTTAAACTGTTAATTGGTTGCCCTTGTGATGTCATCATTAGTTTTCTTTACTAAAAGTACTCAGTCCTCTCTTGAGTGAAATAAACATGGTATCAATGTCAGTAACACCCTTATGAATAAAACTTACTTGGCACTGAACATAAACTGTGTCAAGAACTTTGACTGATTTACAGGAGGGGGGTTATGGCTTATTTGTCTTCTTTCTTGATATATAAACAATGTCTAGATTGCTTTGTGATCCTTTTAGTATTTCCTCACCATGAGACTTCATAATGAGCTCAAGGATACTATACCACCAGTTGGTTTGCTGCTGTATTCCCCTTATGGGATGTCATGTTCTTGATCCTGCCCTTGTCCAGGGGTAGCTTTTTTCCCTATTGCACCAGGCTGAATACCGAATTTGTTTAGGGGCCAAAAGCACAAGGCATGGACCATATACCTCAGGAGGGTGGGAGAGCATGGTTTCTTCCCAGGTGGGAAGTAATAGCAGCTCCCAGGCCTTCTGCTCTTTGATGAATAAGGCTGGGCATGTAGTTTTGCCCTATGCAATTCAGTAGCCATTGTTGTCTTCACTGGCTTCAAATACAGGGATTTGTGATGCATAACACCCGGTGGCAGCCCAGTCCTGCTGCTGGATACGTCAGGCAGAGACCGGCAGCTGGACCATGGAAGAGTGCACATCACTACCTCTTCCACAGCCTCTTTCTCATAAACCAGTGTGCTTTACACTGCCGTTCCCAAGCTCTTCTATTGTATTACCACACATCAGCATCCAAGAGGAACAGGGATAGTTCCTAAATTTAGGGTTGTCCATCTGGCACTACTATTAATTTTAAGAATAATGGGAAGGTCACTGATAAAGGTGCCTAATGAAGCCATAAACGGTGTGTTACAGGAGAACATTCTGTCCCTGCTTATGCTTTTGAGGAGAATATTGTGTCTTCAAAGTAGGAAGGGCTCCTTTTTTTTTTTTTTTNCGGAGGGTGGGGTGTGGTCTTTTTTTTGGTTTTTTTTTTTTAGGCTTCCAGGCATTGTTCATGACCCTCCGAATTCTTTTGCAACTCAGCTTCCGGTTGGCACATGTGGAAGGACCGGACTCCAGATCTGTTTGCTTACCATAAATGCTCCACCTTCTGAGGGGAGAAGTATCTCTGAATCTCTGTCATGCAGCTTCAGACCACCCTAGAACTGGGTGACAAGATAGGAAAAGGTTAAACAGAAAGCCGCTGCTTGTCACATGTTCTGAGGTGCTACTGAGCTCTCCTACAGAGCTTCCAACAGAGCTGCACACTGTTGGAAGAATAGGACTTTGGTTAGGAGATTCACTATTACTCAGCATATTTGCTGAGTAAATAAAGTCACTACTTTTTCCTTTGATTTCTGAGCAAGTTATCTAGCGGAGAGATCTCTGCCACGGCGGGACTCTTCATCATCCTGGGTCTTTCCACTTGGAAAAAGTGAAACCCTGTGTCTAAACCACTAATGCAGTCCCATATCACAGAGCACACTGCCTCCTTTTGACACCTAACTTGTTCCCTTTCTGTGCAGTCATCAGACCTGCCTGCTTTTAATAAAGGCTTGTGGGACTCTGGCAAACATGACTCCATCTGTCTGTTCCACTTCAAGGCTGTCAGCATTCATTTTAGGCTGCATCTCTCTCTGGTAGCTGTCCTTAGAAGGTTTCTTCAAATTAGATTGAGTCAGCAACACCAAAGCTAACAGAAGCATTCACTGTCCAGTTACCTACATAAACAAGTTGGTTCCTTGACATGAAAAATAAAACAGATGAAAAGTGAGTATTACTGTTCTTATAGCTCCACATCAAATTCACTGTTATATCCTGGTTCAGGAAAGTGGCTTTATCAAGGAAAGGACTTAAACATGTGTTTGCAGTTAATTTAAAGGCCTTTCTTGAACAGAGAGGCAAGTTAAGCTTTTGTTTACATGCTTGTGTTTGTGACCTGTGAAGAAAGACTATGGCTGTAATTGGCATTAAGATAGGAAATGAAAACCATCTTTCTCTATAAAGATATTCCTTCTTTTACCTGGTTACCATGTCTGTGAAATCTGAGCTCTTTAGAAGTCAGTGGCAGAACTCCAGACAAGTTGAGGGAGGGAGTCAGCATACCATTTACTATAGCTCTTCTGAACCTTGCAAAGCAGATTAAAACAACTCACTTCTTTTCATTCCAAAATATTTTTTACCTAATAAAGAAACAACCATTTTGAAAATATGCCCCTTTTTTATGTCCAGTTTTGATCTTTCTAGGTTAGTTATTTTGCTGTCTTACTATCAAGCCACTTGTTTGATCCCATGGCATTTGGCAGCCTGCAACTGCTACATAATGTCTGGCACAACTAACTGCACAACCAAGCTAGAACTGTTTTTAATGAACATGCTTTCTTTTTTTTCCTTTTTTTCTCTCTCTCTTTTTTTTTTTTTTTNCAGTGGACTAAGAGCCTTTTCTGTCTGCTTTGGTTGCCATTTTGCCTGCTTATGGTACAACTAGTATTTTCTTAAAATTCACAAGTAGCCAGGCAAAACAGTTGCTCTGATTAGCTGTGAAGTTAATACTAGTAAGGCGTTAGTTAGAGCTAATGCCTTATTCAGGAAATGCTCAAGTGGATCCTACTAGAAAAATCACCACCATATTAATCATTAGAGGAAAAAAAGTCAGAAAATGGTGTTACTCACTTTTGCACACAGTAGGGCTCTCTGCTGGCAAGATAGTAACAATGACTCAACAGCAATGGGAAAATTCTGTAAATATGGGCTTCATGGAATGAAAAAATGTCTTTGCAGCTGATTGGTTGGCAACAGTTTTAATTACTACTGAAATAAATTATCTTTCATATGGCATTTTTAATCATATTGTGAAGCTCTGCCTTTTATTATCTTTAGAAAGAAATGTGAGATCATTAGCTCTAATTTAAAACAATTCTCTTCGACCTGTGGCAGTGTCAATGAATCAATGGGTATTTGCTGAGGACAGACATTGAGAGAGGTATATGCTAATCACTGTGGAGCCTACCACCACCAAAAGCACAGTATAGGGCCCTGTCAGATAAGTTGGTTATTTGTGGGCAATGATATCCACTGTCACTATAGGATGATAGATTTCATTGCTGTAGGATTTCTGAAGGTCTCTTGCCAGAAGAATGTCCCTCAGGTCCTTCGAGGTAAGTCCCTGAAAGGGACCTTTTTAAAAGAACAGCTAATACCGTAGGGAAATCATAAACATGCATGTTCTGGCATTTGAAAAGTCAGTTCAAAACTAGTTCAACAAGGGACGCTTTGAATTGTGTGGAGCTGCAGAAAACCTCTTTGTAATGCTGCCGAAGAATATATGCCCTGGTGGTAGGTACATTTTGCCCTGAGAAATGGGACCACGCCGGTACACTTCTATGCCTCCTGGGAGCTCAGTAACATCAGGAGCACACTGTGCAAAGATCTGATTTCAGTCCCAGGGACTGAACTAGGCAATGTAAGAACTTAGCACAAGAACAGGATTTTCTCAGAAGAGGAAGAAGAGGAAGATCTGCAGGCAAATTGGACTGAAATCTCTCATGCCTGCTGTGTGCATATGGCGTTTATAGGGTGGTTCCTGGAACAGCCATGAGCACAGGATATGGCACATCCTATCTCTTCTGTTCCGCAAGACAGGTCTGCCTGCAGCATACCAAACAGCCGGGTGCACAGCAGTAGCAGGGCATGCTTGGACATGGGAAGCCCTGTGCAGCATACGTTCACAAGCTTCTACTCCAGCCCAGCACCAACAGGTCTGATCTGAGGGCAGCCTCGGGCTCATATTCAGCAGGCAACCCAGGTGCACCTGGTGTTTCCAGACAGCTGGGTTTTCCATCCATCTCTGCTGCTTTCTTTTACGTGAAGTCCTTCACGTGGCTGAGCTCTAGCATGCTCATCATGTTACCATCTGTAGATTAGATATTAATTGTATCAGCTTGGGGTAGATTAATTTCCCTTTATGAGACAAATGGATGTATCTGTGTAAAAATCATGTAAAAACACCATTTGTTTTGCCGATTGAAGTGTTTTTGTTAGATCCCATTGTAGGTGATGTTAATAGCTAATAGCCATTAGCAAAGCTCATGACAAAGATTGCCCTTTCCAGGTTGCAGACATTTAGAAGCCATTTGCCATTCTAGTAAAATGACATCATACAGCTGTGATCTACTAAAAGTAACTTTTCACCCATTATAAACTTCTTCTGCAGATAACCATTCTGAGAGCTGTTTGAAAAGCATCTTGGCCCAGAGCAGAAGTATTTTTTCAGTTCTGACGATCTAACATCACCTCTCCCCAGAGCTGATGCTGTGATTTGGAACATGCTGCAATCTTGATGCTGGGGCCTGCTGGACACTATTGCTTTTTCCACGCACCAAATGTGGACTTCATGGACACGTGAGTCCCTCCTATGTCTCATCACCTCTTTTCAAGGATCAATTGTATTCAATCCTTGATTTGTTTGTCACATCATACCCCAAGACAGTAAGCATAAGCATGTTAACTTTATGTTCTGTAACTAAATTTATTCATTTTCATAACTACCTTCCACAGAGGCCATTTTGTGGTCAGTTTAAGCCGGTCCAGCTAAAAGCTGGTGCCAAAAAGGGCAGTCACATTTCCCCTTCAGAAATTATGTTCCTGCCCTCAAGCAGGCACTCACATCGAGCAATTAGGACATGTGATGGCATGAGGGGCATCAGCTCTGCCTGCCAGTGAGACCAAAACCAAATTCTTTTTCTTCAGTATTCGTTTTCAGCCAGTTCAGCAAGTTAATCCTATTTACATAGGGCTGCAGGATTGCTAGAGATAACATGCAGGACCATGTGATTAGGGCAGGAAAGAATCTGTGACCGTATACTGGCAACAGCCCATAGTTGCTGATGCTGATCATGAAACCACAGCCTCAGCTGGACAATAAGGGAGGGATTCTTGCCTGGGAGTTGGTAGCTCACACACAAACATCTTCAGATCACGAGTCCCTTTAGAGTCAGCAGAGATCTAATCAGCTTTGTCAGTGGAGCCTGCAATGTGGTTTATCTTCTCCTACACTTGATTAGATGAATCCCATCCTTAAGAGTGCCCATTTCTGTCATGGACTATAAAGAAAGCCTGGTGTGAATAGCTCAGACTAGGTCAACGAGGTGACTCCTGCCCCCAAGTGGTAGTTCTGCCCATTATGAGACAAGGATTTTTCTTATTCATACATTAAAGCTGAGTTAAGTGAGTTAATGTCATGAACTGAATAATGTCAGAAGAAAGAGTGGCCTGTCCTGCTAATACTGAGCTTATACCAATTTACTAGAAATGTGATGTTCAAAGCTGTGTCCACAAGCTAAAATTCACAGGCATAGAGGTGTTTTGATTTAATCAGTCCTGGGCAGCCAAGAGTTCCCTCAGAAGCAAACAGCAGTGGTGACTGCTTGTGGAAAGCAGGTTATTTATGCAGGTGATTAAGCATGGAGGGGCTTCACTTCAGGCATGAGTTTTCAAAACCCCTTTAGCTAAATCTTACAAGTTAATTCTATACAGTTCATTATCAGTGACTATTCACATAGCAAAATAGTGACTGTGGACATTGCTTCTTGAAAGCTTTATTTGTGTTGACCTACTTTATAGCTAGCTAAGTGTTTCTGTCTTCATGTTTGGCAAAACAGAAGTTTACAGCAGCATGGGTGGATTCAATGGTGTGCCACAGTAGCTTCAAAGCCAATGGAGGGAGCCCATTTCTACCACTAAGATGACAAAGCAAATACTAAATACAGCAGTTAATGTGGCTGATCCAAGGAAGACTTGTCCATCAAGTTTCCAAGTAATCTGTTTGTGAAACACGTGCTCCATCTCCCTTATTGACTAACAATGTCTATTATCTGTTTAGTTAACAGTGGGGATAAAGGTCTTTTCCCTACCCTACACCAGGCTTTTGTGAAAAAAAGCTGCAGTTAAACTGTGTATAACCTTAGTATCATGAACAGTGCCAACTAAAGTTCTAGGAATATGCTTAGGCAGTTTTTGATTAACCACATATAATAAATACAGAAACATTGAAATTTCTGGGTTGGATGGGACCTCTAGANTCTTTATCTAATTAGCAAAGGCACAAATATACTTTGTGCCTTTGCTAATTAGATATAGCAGAGCCTAGCTGTTTCTTGGAAATTGCCCTATAGGAAGGTCATCACCTTGTAAAAAAGGCAATATGTAAATAAGCAAAATGTTCTTATTTGATGAGCAGCATCACAGCACACCAGTGTTGTCAATGCACTTGCATCTGTGTTTTATATCATTGTAGTGATATAAAGTCACTATAAATACTATCAATATGGAGAGAGACACTAACCATTAAAAATGAGTGAATCAGTAGATCTTTTTCAAGCTGGTCTTCAGAGTTTCTGTGCTATTAACAAAATATTGATAGCCAACACCTTTATGTCTACACCTAAATGGGAAAATGTTTCCCACGTGACATAACAGATTTCTGGGTACTTGCTTGCAGCCTATAAGCACACAGAAAGGCACCCGATAGCATTTGTGTTTTTATGTTTCCCCAAGGAGCTGTAACAGCCTGGGCTGACATGGTCCTCTGTGGGAGGCAACTGTACAGCAGATTACCCTCCAGGACAGCCTGTGTGGGTGAACATGGAATCAGCCCCTCCTGAAATGTTCAGTATGGTGTAATGCAGGCAACATGTAGGCTGAAGAGTGTTACAGGAGGGAGAGGAGGAGCTGCTTGATCTCTGTCATTATAATTCACCATGGTCATATGGGATGGTTTCCTGGAATTGACTCTGGCCTGACCTAGCAGTCAGGGCAGCTGGGGCAGTCTGGTAGTGCTACATTGCCCAACTCTTCCTAACAGGGCATGTAGCACAACCAAGTCTGCTCTTTATTGAGGTGATTCATCCCGGCCCTACATACCATAATGTCCTCCTGACCTCCTCCGTTTCTCCCTCACCTGATGTAACTGTGTCACGCAGCCTGTTTGTGCTGGTTGGGGTGATAACACAGGTAACATAGATAACACATGATAACACATGGACATCCCTCTCTGGCAGCCAAAACCCAACAGTTTTCACGTCATCTAATCCAGCCCTGGGCAAAAAAGTGAGTGTTGATCCCTTATTATACTCAGCCTATGAGAAGCCTCCTTGGGGTTGCCCAAAAGGTCCCTGGGCAGGGAAGGGGGCTGTAAGCAGTGCTGTGTCCTGGGCTTCAGCCAGGCAATCAGCCTTCAGTGGTCATTGCTGTGGGCAGAGCAGAACTTCTTACAGATCTTAAGTTTCATGTTACTATATTATCTATACCATCCAGCAAGGGAAACCTGCATGGATCTGTCCCCCTGGGTGGCTGGGACAGCACATGTGCAGCCAGCTGACAGGACCAGCAGCACTGCAAACAGCTCTTCATACTCCCCCCGTACAGCTGTTTATCTGAGAGAGCCATAGCGTTTAGAGGGGAATGGTCACCTCAAGCTTTTCCTTTCAAGAGTGCCTGTGCAGCCTTTGGGTGTGCCTGAGTGCCACAATCTGTAAAGCCTGTACGCAGCCTGCTAAACCACTGAGGTGGCAAAGCAGCTAATAATTAAACCTGCTTTTTCGGTTTTACCGCTGGAGAAATAGTTCTGTAACACAGCACTAAGGAGAATACAATGCTCCTTTGCATCAAAAGAATATCCAGATACCCAAGGTAAACAATGCCCTGCATTTAGCATGCTAATTTCTGTGCAGCTATCTACTTCCCCTGACAATTTCAGTGAGTTAACAGAGTTCTTCAGCCTTTTTAACAATTCCCAGGGCTGTTGCATCTGAAGTGAAAACGGGAAGCAGTTGCATTTGGAAGACGGTCTCAGTTTGAAAAATTTCAAATGACAACAACTGTAGCAAAAAAATTGCACAGACATCTAGTTGCACACAATCTTGGCAATTAGAAATGTGGTCATCTGCCCTGAGAGACTGTTAGAGGTATCAGTTTAGTGCATGCATGTGTACACACACAGAATAGATGTGCACACACAGAATAGATGTATTTTTGGAGGAAGGTTAAGAGCAAGGATCCCTGCTTGTCTAAGGCCTGGGAAGGCATTGTCAGCCGTCTCATATTAGAAACTAGTACAGTGGTCAAACAAACAATGTAATATTCTGAGCGTTATTTGTTCTACTTAAAAAGCCCAAACAAACAGTGTGACTGAAAAATACAAAGGAAATGAAGCAGGACGATAAGATGGAGCAAAGAAAGCAAGAGAGGAAAAAAATCAGAAGCAAATAATAGGCAGAGTTAGAGTTAGTTATTTCTACTAATTCCAAAATTCTTTCTTTCATTCTGCCAGCCTCAAATGATTGTTGAACAGTGGGGCAAGTTTCTACAGGTTTCTCTTTAGCTAAATTGACTTATTAATAAGATGTATTATTTGTAATAGACGTAAGGGTATCATTTTATAAAAACATTCTTCTTTGGAATAAAACACTTGCTCAGTTTAAAGTCTGTCCTGAAATGTTTTTGCTGGATGAGTCTTACACTCATGAGGTTTATGCCACTGAATCATTCCCAGGGAGAGTAGAAATGCGAGATGGTGGGGAAAGAGGTTTGGAAACAAATAAACACCCTAAATCAAAAAGGCAGGACTTTGTATGCAGCCCAGGCCACGATAGCATCAATGGCTCCCACAAGGCTGGGATTCCTCCTGCATTTACAATTAAAGAATGAAGCCCAATAATCTCACTTAGTTTTGCATACCTCAGCAACTTTCCTCAGTTGTTTGCTAATCTCTCAGTTCATCAGTGTCTGATGTATGGCAGATGTCTCCCAGAGCTGCTGAGCACCGACACAATCATCCTTCTGATGTCACCTAGGCTTGAAATATAAAAGAACTGTCAGTGGGGGGGGAAATTTATCTGGAGCTTTTAGTAAGACAGCTCTTATTTGGATATATTTTTCCAAAAGTGACAGATTTCCTTGGGAATCTCCTGTCCACAGATGCTCTAAGAGAGATGGAAGAAAAATGTACTGATAATCTCAAGGACAAGTTCTCAAGTCGTTGCTCAAAGGTTGATCATTAGGAGCTGTAGCACCGATATGACTTTAAGCCCTGACTCAAGAGATTCTAACATCAAAGACTCCTGCCTAAATTGCATACTGTCTTTTTGAAACCTAGCCAGCAGTGATAGAAAGGTTTCAGGTCATGGGGAAGCTCTCTTGTTCCTCAATAATTTAGTCTTGCAGTCTGGCTATCCCCTGGCTGCCAGTGTCTTCTGGCAAGAGCAGCTACAGTCACTCAGGTTCATACATTGGGAATGTTTCAGAAGCAGATAAATAAAACACTAATAAAGATCAATATGAGAGAAAATCTGGAAGTAATACGCAGGAAAGACATGACCCTAAAACAACAGCTGAAGGGGTCAGTGAACTTTTTATTATGAAATTTACCTCAAATTTTGCAAAAAAAGTTTTCCTATAACTCACAGAGGAAGAAGTGATGGGTCCTAAATGAGAATTCTCATTTATAACACATGCCTTACAAAGACAATTACATGAAAACCCTTTGCTTCCAACAATGCTGAGTTAAGGTTAATATTTCTAGCATCCCAGACAAATGGCAGTGAAACCCCAACTAGCTGTAAATAAACTACTGGTGTTTAAATAGCCATTCTCATGTTCCTGTTAAAGGATGATTAGCTCAGACAAAATTTAAAAAAAGGGAAAAGATATTAAATATTATCATTTGATACCTCCTAGGTAATCTATAAAAAATTACCTAAAATTATTCTCCCTTTTTTTGAAGAAGTAACTACTTCCTAAACAAGTAAGCAAGAGTGACACTACTCTGAGCAACCTCGATGAGAAAGCAAAGCAACAAGTGTGTATAGAGACAAGCTCATCCTATTAATTCAGAGTGAACATCGTCTCCTGTGAAAGGAGGAGGTTTGGAGGAAGTACTGGGCTGTCAATCAGAAGGCTGGCATTAATTTAAGTAATAAAATTAGAGGGATAGATGTTACCACAAAGAGATTTCCAGTTTACCTAATGGCCTGCATTGGTGTGTTGTGAAGGACCCAGTAGCTGTGCAAGCACAACCTATCAGTTTGGGTTTGTTTCTACTAGCTACATGCTTAAATCAAAAACCTCACTGTCAGATAATGCAAGTCCCATATATGAGTTTCCTTAGAAATGCCCAGGTTGAGAAATGTCTGCTGTTCTTTTCATGCATTTATTATTATATTTATTTACCAAGGGCAGGAAGGGGCCTCACCGGTAATCAGGGGTCTTTTATGCATTACATACGGTTAGGGATAAGCAGTCCTGAGACTGGGTACATGCTGTTTCTCAGCACTGCTGTGGCTGAAACGGGACAGGATGATTTACAGCAGGAGTTCTTCTGGCATTAAAGTGAGCAGCTACTATTCTTCTAGGCCAAGTCCCCAGGGATAATGAGTCTGTAAGTCGGGGAAGAGGCTAATTGTTTTGTGTTTGGTTACTAAAAAGAAGGGTGGAAGACAATTCACTGTTTGCATATGCTGAAAGGTGACCTTACCATTGCAAAGATTTGATTATATTAAGTGCTCTTCTTGTTGATCCTTCCGATTTCCTGTAAGAGAACAATTGGTGATTTACTGTAGGATCACTAAAAAATATTAGTTCACAGCCTGGTACTGTGGGATAGTGGATTAGGACTAAAGGTGATAATGTCTTTGTTAGTAAATGTTTGTATGGTAGTAAGAATAATAAATCCATGCAAAACATACACAGTTTTTCTTCAACTTTGCACCAATGCCACTTGGTTACACAGCGTATACCTTTACATGTCAATTAATAACTCCCAATTTATGAAGCATTAAACAGTATTACTCAGCATGTATATATGTGAAAGTACTTCATCACAACACTGTAGTTTCTTCAATCCCACTTTATAAAGGTGTTTTTCCTTTTTTTTTTTTTTGATAAAGTTGTCTGTTTACCCATGCTACAGTTGTGGAGACAGAGCCTGGTAAGGGGGGTGGGGGCAGGACCTGGAAACACCTCCCATTTCTGACAGGAAGTTTTGCATGCAACTCAGGCAATGCAGATAGGGTAGGCCATTAGCAAACACTGCAAATCATTGCAATAATGTAATGCTGAGCTGAGAATCAACCTCTGTAGGAAGTGAGATTTCACTTCCGAAGTGGCTTTGAAGATGGAATCTAAACTGTAAAAAAATAGGCTTAAAAAAAGCAAAAGACCATTAAAACATCTTGTCAATTTGGGGTAACCTCTAGGATTTTATATAAGAAGTTACTGCAGAGCCAGATTTGGAAACAACACTCATGGTTACAGCCTGGCACAAACCCAAGGCTGAGTGCCCTGACTGGACTTTGCCATTCAGTTGAGCTCATTCCCTGGAGCACAAGCAGAGGACCATGCTGCCAAGGTTGTGATTAACTCACCACTACTTGCCAACATTTAACTGTCTGGTTTGCACCCACAGCCTTGCCAGTGGCGAGTGCAAATTAGCAGCAGTTACAAGACGAGTCTGCCATGGATTCTTTTAGCCAGAACATGAGGCAGCAAAATGAACATGGAAGGAGGTTAAAAACATGTGCAAGTAAAGGCTGTCGTCATTCATACAGAAATTCTATCCTAAGCTAAACATGGTTTACTGGACTCTGCCCAGATAAATTACCTGAACTGAGGCAATGCAGGGTCTAGATTTCAGTCCCTTACTTAAGAACAGTAACTAGAAAATAAGATTTCATGCCCTTTTCCTTTTGGTTACAAATGGATCCCCCCTGAGTGTGGCTTTGCACAGGTGTGAGGTCTCCCTGTAGCCTCCAGTGGCTTCTTGAGACCTCAAGCACTGAAACAGGAATTTGATAAAGAGAGAGAAATTTAGAACAGGCAATTGTGCTTACTGCATTTTACACAGTTTTAGTGATGCATTCTTGGCTGTTCACCTGTATTCATTAGATTGCTGATCTGTGCTCATCACGTTGCTGAGGTTAACTGACTTAAGATTGGTGAAAAATGATCCTATACCCGATGAGAGTAAGGCCCCAGCCTGCCTTAAAGGTGCATCTTACAACAGCAGTTCTCTGGTCACTCCTGTCCCTCTAGAAACTGGCACATTGGTGAGATTTTCCTAGCTTTCAGTTTATCTGGAGAGAAAAAATGTAAAATGTGCCCTAAAGGTAAGTCTGTAAGAATTCTTATAAAACTACATAATTTTTTCCTATCAATGGAATGCTTCCTTGATAATATCATTTTCTTTAGTGCTAATGCTTCCTCCTGTTTTTAATGGCAACCACCAAGTACTTTTAATCCAGTACAAGATAATTACGTGGATCATTGCCATAGGAGGTATTTGCTTCACCTCTCAGGAAATCATTATCTGTCATGATGTGCCATTTGCCCCGATGGTTTTGTTTTGTTATCATCCACGTCTCAGAAAGCCCATATTATCTTTCCCTAGTGGCATCTAAAGATTGATTAGTAGTAGTCAGAAAAGACTTTACATGGCAATTAGCACTCAAGTCAGTCAGTGACTTTAACACTTGCATATGTCAGGAACGATTTTCTATACTTCCTGGATGACCTAAATAGCCATCTAGCTCTGGGGTCACTGGAGTGTTCCCTGATGGTCTAGGAAAACCTGAGATGTCAGGCAGATACTATTGCTTCTATTTTCAAATAGATTATAAAATGCATTATGAGCAGAGGAGAATACATTCACTGTTCCCTATTACTCTTACAACTCCAGGGAGGTCTGTGTGATGCTCAAGCTTACCAGAGGGCTATTGATGCAATTCTTGTCAGGGAAAGTCTGATTTGGTAGAAGCCAAGATTGAGAGCTCTACCTAAAGTGGCTCATCTTTGCTACTATTGAGGAAGATGGATCATTTGTTCCTGCTGTATCTTTGGCAATGATCTTCCTCCACAAATAGCAAACAAGTGTAAGCATTTACAAATGTCTAGCATGTCTAATGCTAATGAAGTTGAAGTCCAGCCAAGGGTTCACTGAATTTGAAGGGAAGCTTGTCATTTGCTTTACTGGGCCTCTGTTATGTCCTTGGGACTTCAACTGGCACAAACGTGCAAAAATGTGTACTATGTAAAGGCTTGCTTCCACTGACCTTGCAAGAGCAGGACCTGCTAAAAGAGCTGATTATACAGTAGACAAGTATTGCAGCTATCTCTGCAAATAAAAATGTTTTCCAGATTAGTATGAATAATGGAAAAAAAGTACTAGCTCTAGCCAAGTATTCAGGCACTTGCTAAGCATCTGCCATATTCCTCATAAATCTGCATGCTACATTCATTTTACTACAAAAAAATCCCACAACTACATATGAAAGTTGATAGTGGAAGCTGCATTACTGGTTATTACTCACTGCATGTCACGTCCAAGTCAGTTTCAGTTGCCAAGATATAATGCACTGAGACCAGTAATATAGTCACAGTAGAGAACAATACAGTAATAACTAGGCCCATAAATTACCTCTGTTCCAGCCAGGTACCCCAGCCTATCCATCAGTCAAAAATTACACCAGTCAAATATAAAAGTTAATTATCCAAAAGTTTTTATAAATATGTTGGTTTCTTACCCAGAAGGAGCCTACACTGAAAACCAAGACTAAGTGGAGCTGGTCAATTCTAGGTGTCTCTGTAGTCTTTCTTTTATATAAAAAACCTCTGGAATGGGCTCATTTTGTAAAATACAACGGATTTTTTTTTTTTTTTCCAGCAAATCTTCATCCTTTTGTGGCAGCTGAGCCTCAGAAGTGCACTTTGCCTTCAAAATACGTCAGATAAAGGTGTATAGTATAGTAACTTCTCAGCATTGCTGATCTGGCTGAAAGCAAGATTAAATGGAAAAGCAGTATAACAATATATCATGTGGTATTACACTATCAGTCTGTGGAGGTTTTTTAAAGTTGTAAAGATTAATATTAAACTTTCAGCTAACTTTTAAGGTAAATATATAAATAAAACTCAATTCTAATAGCTGGTGTGGATTATACTGTATGGACCCTTAATCAGGCCAAAGTCTTCCATGGTGCTGAAATGCCTATTAAGCAGGTTCCCAGGTTGGGCATCAGCTTCTATGGCCAATACACCAGCTTTGTAGCTACTAGGGTTCCTTTGGATTCATGCAAATCACGCAAGGGAAGAATAAGACAAAGACAGACACAGCCCAAAGGCTCTGTTTTGGACTATGAATGTTAGAAGCATTGCTTACTGGGAAAAGGACTTCATCTTTATCAGCACAGCAAGAGGTGTACACGGGCATTAGAATGATAAGCAGCCTAAGTGAGGAGCAAGCTCTCTTTTTTTGGATGAAAACAAGCAACAGCAGAGAGCTTCTGCTCTGCACTGTGTTTTGGACCTGCAGGAGATTGAGACTTGCAGCAAGCACCTGTGAACCAGCTTGTGCCATTATTAGGACTAGATCAGTTCCTCCTGGATTACTCACCAACATCACAAGCAAAAATGGGAATTTCCCTATGCTAAAGTATTTTATAATTTGTTCCAGGCGGATTTATCTCTCCACCTCTTCAATGATACAGTAGGGATTAAATGAGCTATCGATAGTTATGTTCAGGAAGAAGCTTGATGGTCCTCTAAGACTGATTTCATCTGAGCATTTTATCTGCCCCTTTAGCCAGCCCTTTCACCCTGCTTAATTGTGATAGTCACACGTGGAATGACCTGGTCAACTGGCTGCAGCAGGGACAGTTGACCAGGCTAATCATGAAAGAAATTGCTTTGGTAACTGTCCACTATTTTCCCCGCAAATTCTATTCCTTAGTATATGCACAGCTGCCCAAAGTAGGAGACCAAAGCTGTTGCACCACTGCCACCAAAAGTCTGCCCCAAGTGCAGACCTGTACAGTATTCCAGTGCTGTCCCTGAGCAACACCCCCAACAAGCCTGTTACAGAAGGACAGGGTTTTGATCAAGGTCACACATGAAGGCTGAAAATCAGGGATCTGGTCTGCATTTCTCAAAGACGATGAAACTTTCCTTCAGTCTATCCTTTAAATTGTGTTCTACGCATGTAAAACTTCTGTGACTTCAGAGGTGACTTCTATGTATCATTTGTGTGCCTACAACTACACATATTATTATAATTCCTGATATCCATATTAAACATGAATGAATTTATCGCACAACATTCAACAGCGTACACCATTATTAATCATACTATAACGCTTAAGCTGTACCATATGTACAAATTCACCTTTGCTTACCTAAGTATACCCATCATGATGGCAATATTTTGCAAGCATTCTATAAGCAATCACTATTCCTATAAATGCTCTATTTATTTTCCTGAATATATTTGAAAATTACATCCTGATTGTCCAATGCTACACATGTGCTCTGGGAAAACAGATTATGCATTTCTAGGAAAATGTGAGTTTGGGGATTCCAAAGCAAAAACCCTAAGAGACTGCAAACACCCTCTCTAGAATGTATTCCCCTATGCTTGACAAATACCGATAGGAAGGAAGTTCACATTTCAAAAACCTCAAGAAACACTGCATTTATCATATTAGAGTGATAATACTTCAAGACGACATTCTGAGTAACGTAGCTTAAATATCTCAATGCTACAGCTGTAACTTAAGCTGTTCTCATTTATTACTGCCATTGTGATCGATACAATTTGCACCCTCTGTAGCATTTGTTATTCATAACAGTGTAGCTGTTAACCGGGACTTTGATTCCACTATTTTGATAAAACATACATGAAAGACGTAAAATGGCAAATCGGAGATAGGTAGCAATTACTAAAGCACCTGTAGCCTAAGAAAATCAGCACCTTGCAGCAACACACTGATGATTTTCTGAAACAAACCAGGTAAAAATATATTTAAATCAGATCTTAAATTTTGTATGAATGTATTGAAAGCCTAATGGAAACTCCCAATAATTACAGGGCAACAGTGCCATCTTGAGGTCACTAGAGAATTAAAAGAGGAAAGTTGCAAGTATTGCTCTGAAAGTATTTTACTTTACAATGCAGAAATTAATTGTTCAATCTCTATTTCTTAAGGAAAAAAAGAATAGAAAAAAAATATGCTCAAGCCATTGTCATATCTTGCCATTTTTAAAAACGAAGCATTTGCAAACAGCAGCCATTTCACAATCCAGTCTTTCCAGAATCATTTATTGCTAATTTATTTCTTGGTTGTTTGGTTTCCTCCTTTCACTAATTGGTGCCTGCATGTTGTAGATGAAAAATCATACACCAAAATTATTGCATCCTGCATATGTTTTTCAGGTTAGAGTAACACCCCTGCATAGCCTACCCTTTGCTCTTTTGTGGGCTATGCAATAAAGATCCACGTGAAGACAAATAGAAATGCATTGCAGGTTTTCTGGTTGAGGTATAGAACAGAAAAATCTGAATGTACAAACAGGGAGAGAAAGCATGGATTCAACCCTCAAATATGTGTGAGAATCTGCAAAAACATAAAAGGATGCAGAAGGAAAGCTGCACTGATCCATACGGCACAGCTACTTCGGCTGTGCATACCTGCCAGGTATTTAGACTACAGCTAGTACAGATATTTTGACCACAGATATTAAAAACTCTGTTCAGATATTAAAAATTTTAAACCACAGATACTAAGAACCATCTCAAATCCCAGATAATTTGACCACACACAATTACCACCAGAGTAGTGGTAGTTTTAGACTAGCAAATAAAAGGGGCTTATTCTAATTTTTTTAAGCAAAGGCTGTGGCAAAACCAGTAACCACTATGCAAACAAATATGGTAAGCTCTGCTAGGTGATTAAGAATCTGCTAGAGCAGAACAATTGTTTGGTAACAAAAATATTGTCTATCAGCAAATATGCCAAATGAAATTGATGTTTCAAATAAAAATTCTCTTTTTTAAAATAAAACCCATCTAGAATACCTCCTTAGATAAGGTTGTGAAACTTATACCACTTAAAGCGAGCAACTCCTTCTCTAGAAGAGAATTGTGAAGGGAAAGGTGAAGATACTTCATAAGCTTAAAAAAATAAGAATTTTCTAGTCTAAGTACAGTTGCCCCTCCCCAAGACCCAGGTGCTAATACCATGGATTATGTCCCATCCAGGACAGCAGTCTCAGAGGATCTGTTTATAACACCAAAGAAGATGAAGTTTCAAATGCTATGTCCTGAAGTAGGACTTTCAGGAGCTAGGGGACAAGCCATTCCTCTGCCCCAGTAGAAAGGAGTATAAACTCATCAGTTATGCTTAACAGACCCACTCAGTAGTCAAAAGACATTTAACTAAAAGTAGCCTGCTTTGATAGGTCACCTACTTAGGAGGAAGAGATCTTTTTGCTCTTTTGATAGCTAAATAATATTTCCAAGCACAAAAACCCCTTGTTCTGCCACATATACAAGATAACAATACTTCTTTTTTCAAGTACTGTACATTACATAAAGCAACATTTTAACATAACTTTGATAAAAACTTCCCCCAGATTTTAAAAAAACAACTGCTTTACAACATTCATTCTTCATACTTTCAGAAGAGTAATGCATGAAAAACAAAAGGAGGACCAAAATATTTTTTTTCTTTTCTCTTTTTTTTGATTTGGTATCAAAATCAACTGTTTTCATAATATAATCTCTTAGACCTTTATCATAATCTATATATAATTGACTAAGAGTTTGCATAACAACTGATAAATTTTCAGTAGGTTCCAGCTTAAAAGAGGGAGACACAATTATCTTCCTAGACATTTAATCAACTTTTAAAAGTTAAATACTTTACACCTATGTTATAGTTTCAGCGCATGCCCAAGATTTGTCTGCTCTTCAGCTGATAGTCTCTTTCCAGTTCAGACAGTGCTTTAGCACGTAGATTTGCAGCATATAGGCGTTTTTTGAGATCAGAGCATTTCCCTTTAGAAACGGGATAGTTTTCCAAATTAACAGGAGGCACAGACTTCTCTTCACTTCCATCGAAGTGTACTTTCTTCTTGGTTGTAGAAAAGGGGAGCAGGAATTCATTATCTTAAGAAATAAAAGTATAAGTATTGCATTAGTGCATCTTTCAACATTTATTGCTTAGCTTAAGTTGTTTAACCACGTTAGCCATTTTGCTATCTAGCCCTGGCTTCAAGTGATCTAATTAAGTGCATTTCAGTTCATAGCAACTATTTTTCTCTACTTTTTTTAGGAAATATTTAAAACAAGGCTTTTAAATTATTGTGATAAAAGGATATATGCCATTATAGTTTCTAGGGTACACCTCCCAACACCTATGGAAATATTAGCTGATTTAGGGAAAACAAACATGGAGTTTCTTCTGAAGGCCAGAAATTAAACAGTCAGATAATCCTGTTCCAAAGATAAAGGGAGAATTAGGCTCTCAGCTACTGAAAAAACTTTTCTTTCCTTCACAGCAGGGGCAGGCCCAAACTGCCCAGTGAATTGTTCCAACTCTATCCTTGTATTAAGACAATGGGTTATAATCTGGATTCTGTCTTAATGAATAATGAGCTTAGATATTAAAAATTAACAAGTTATTTTCACTGCAGCCTCCAGAACAGGAATCTGCATAGCTATGTTTCAGCTGTATAGTACTGCCACAATCAAAAGGCAATTACTTTGTTTTGGTTTTAATGATCCAAGGTACAAAAAAAAATACTGTAAAATCTACTAAAACACCTACATTATTTTCTGTAAGAGCTTAATTTGAAATGTAATTTTTTTAAAGTATGATCTAACTATAATAATCTTACCACTGAGAAAGCCTTATTTTTCAATTTACTAGGCTAGAGCAAGGATGCAAAAAGCACAGAACTGAGGACTAAAATGAGGAGGAGAGCAAATATTCCAGCATTGTTAGAACATGAAACTACAAAAAGTTTCATATTCTGTTTTAACATTAAATTCTTCCCTAAGAATCAGAAAACACCTGCAAAAATAGGGTAGCCTGTAGGATGTTTTGCAAAACATGGGTTTTTAGTATTCCATTTTATTGTGGAGTGAACTACACAGCTGACTTTGAGGAGAAATTAGGGATTTGAGAGATGTGCAAGATGCAATGCAGTTGTGAAAAATATAGTAATGTTCAAGCAACTGATCTTGGTAGCATGCTGGGGAAACAGTCTGCTCATATTAGAAGAGGTTGTGTTTTAGAAACTATTACAAGAATGCCATGGAATGAGATGGAAGGTTAGCAAACATCACAACAAATGATCTACAGGTACTGCAACATTTGGTCAGTCTTGTAACAACTCTATTAAGTTGTCTGCAATATCTGTCTTGAAGTATTAACCACTCAAAAGTATCTTTGCTCATCTTCAAAAACTACTACCCCTGTTAAGGTCAATACATCATCCAACAGGATGAGAGATGAAGAACAGAAGCAAATGCTGAAGGCCATTGACCTTCCATCATCCCACATTAGACACAATATCAGAAAGCACAATAAATTTCTTAATTTTATATTCTTTAATGTATCAGTCAGATAATATGTTGAGATAAGTGGACAGGAATGTTAGAAATAGCTCAAGTATCACTAACTTATGATGGCATTTTACTTGTGTTCTTTCCTTCGTGAAAAAAATTAGATCAGTTTTATTGTATTAGAGACAGGGACATGCTTCTCTTGCTTTATCTGACCAAAACAAAATGAATTGTTGGATGTTAAAGGGTGTTCACATTTCTTTGTTCAAGCATACTACTTTGGACCCAGACCTTTAATATTCTAGCACATAGATACTTGAATCATTTTTACTATTAAAAGATACTACCTCTGCTGACAGTGAATACTGAACCAAGGCCAAAAGTGAGAGTCAAATAGTTAGGGGGTGATAAGTACTATAAAAGGATTATAGGTTGTTTTATAGTATATAGTCATGTATGTTTGGGCTTTTTTTGGAGGTTGGGTGTTTTTTTTTATGGGGGAGGGTAAGAGGGGTGAAGGGGTGGATTTTTTGTTTGTGTGTTTGTTCCCCCCCCCCTTTTTCCCCTGTCTAGAGAGCTGAAGGGGAGTATGGTAAGAGCAGTTTGTATTCTTCAGAGCTTATGCAGTGCACCAATTACAGCTGGGCCACTTGCAACAAATATTTTCCACATTAAAGTTTTTGTAAGCTGAAAAAAAGCTGAAGTGATTAGACATAACTTTATTAAAATTAACCAAAACAGAGATCTATAAAAGACATCCATAAGTAAAATAAGTGCAGCTCCAAAAAAGTTTGCATTACAAATCTGCACTTCCCTTAGCTTTCCACAAGAAGCTCATTTTCAAAACAGCACAAGACTGCAGTGCTGACGGGTAACTCCTACTCACAGTTGAGCATCATTCCTTAAGTCTTTTTAGACATTAAAAATATCAGTAGTCTCTTCCCAACCATGTAGAGATAACTGGGCTTTGGATTGCTACAATGGGACTAGGTAGAGCGTGTTGAGCATCAGGGTCATTCTTCTGGTCATACCAGCCTACATTTATCACTGCAAGTGGCTTGTTGCATATATTCATACCTGGACCATCTCCACAAGCTACTGTCTTCTGCTCTTTGTAGAAAGTGTAGTTCCTCATCAAGTTTTCAGCTCTGTTTCAGAAAGAGACATTTAAGCTTTTTCTTGTAAGATTGTAAAGTTTCTAATATAGGCAATTATGGGGTAGCAAGATACCTAGCAAGTTTGTCCTCTGCAAGTCTCTCTCGAACACAGAGTTCCCGTTCTCTCTCTGCAAATAGAAATATAGTAGCATGCAGTATTAATGTAAATGCTAAAAGGTAGACTAATTATGCATGATAGGTATTCTTGCAGAAAGAGACAGCAGTAATAGCCTGTCAGATACACTCTTATTTCTGCTCCTATGGCTGTAAACAAAGATAACTGCTGTGTAGATACACCTTTATGAATCCACTGATCAAGCACTGGACAAGTACTCTGAAATGCCAGGCATGCTTCCCCCCCACTCCCCAACCTCTGCCATATATGCAACTATGAAGCTATAGCAACTTTCTATACTGCACATTAACTCATAGCACACATGACACTGGATCTAAATATTTAGATAGATGCTATAATTCAGGTATGACTAAATACCCTGTTTACAGCAGCAGTTATTCAGGCTCGGAAAATACATGTTACTAAAAATCTGAATTACAAAACCCGCTGTATCTGCAAAGAGGTATTTTACATGGTCAAGGAATCTCAATACGAGGACTAACCAACCACAGTTTCACAGGTAAGCTACCTGTAGGGCACGCCTTTTATGAAAGTAGGTGTTTTACTCCAATATTAGGCTCACCTTATGTTACAAATTAGTATAGCCAGTGTTAACTTAGGCAGAGTAGGTGAAAAGCAACCTACACTACATAGTGTAGAACAATATATTGTGACCCTATCTTTCCCTATACTTTCCTCATTACCACTCATGGTTGATAAGCTTCCCAAACCAGACTTCTATATCCAAACTCCCAATTGTATCTTAGTAACTTAAAACAAGAACTAGTATAGATGAGTAAGCCCAAGCATTCTCACTTTAGTCTTTAGACAGAATTCTAGTAATGAATGCATGGGTACTTTAATGTGCTAGGTAATTGCAAGGGGTTTGAAAACTGTCTACCTTTCCTACCTCTGCACTGATTCTTTTTAATCAGAATCCCATTGCCACCCCTTTCCCAAAGTGAAATATCATACGCTCCAAACGTTGCTCTCTCTCTTTAATGGCTTGTTCTCTCTCCTGTAATTGCTGTTCCTTCCGTTTCAGTTCACTTGCTGCAGCATCTGAATGCTGCAGCCTTTCTGGCTCCCATGATCTCCGTCCTCTTTTATCACAATTTAGTCTTTGTTCTTCTGTCACCAAATCTGCTATCAAGGGATGCTGCAGAATATCTTCAACAGAAGGTCGGCAATAATCCTAAAGGAAAGGCATTAGTAATAAGTTTCTTCTGTAACCAAGAAACATTAAGGCCAGAGATTTCCCAGGTAAGGAAATTTCCACCAGACATGGCATCCAGCTGAAGAGCTATACAGTGAAGGAGAAGTTGCAAGGGGGAATGGAGTTTGGAAGGGGTAGCACAGATGACAAAAAGCTAAGAGAGGAGGCTGTTACCAGCCTTCAGCTTCAGAGGCTGAAAGACTGGCTTTCCCAGCCCAGGCACCTATTCCTTTCAGAGCCAAAATGGGGTGGTGAGCCTATGGAGGCAATTGTCAGTAGGTTCTGGATCTAACGCCCTGAATCTCTACCTACTATTTGATTCCCAGAGGATCCATATCTGTTGGAGACTTGAGTTCTTGTTACAGCTTTATTGTTCCATGCAGTATTCTTCTCAACACCCCCATGCCAGCCATGAGGGGAGAACTATACATTAGCCATATAAAGCAAAATCTGAGATGAAGACAAAATACCAGCTTCCAAACACACTGGAACCATTTTAACCCTGAAGGTGTAAAACCTTGTTAAGCAATTGTTAGGAAATATTGTATAAGCCAATAGAGAGACAGCCTCTTTTTGTCCTATGAACCTGGCATAACAGTTGAGCTGCTGCCTTTGTTTAAAGGACTCGAGGCAGAATGCCTCCTTCCTTCCCCTACAAGGGATATTGCTTGTGACAAGGCAACAGCAAACACTACTTCAGATCAGTTTGTTTCATAATTGAGAAAAATCTCATATTTTAGTACTAGTTCAAATTATAGATGGAAAAATTTGTAATTCTTACCTTTACATTCAGCATCTCTTTGAGAAGTTCATTCAGCTGCTCTGAGTAACGATAGGGTATTCTCCTAAACTTCCCTTCCCTTATCTTTTCTGCCAGCTCCTTTTGGTTGTAAGCTCTAAATGGAGGCCTGAGGAAAAAGATTTTTCTTTAATCTTTTCACTAGTTTTTACAGGACTTATTTTCATTAATATTATAAGAAAAAAGCTGCCATTGGAGGTTGATTTTTGCCAGCTGATGTCAAGATAAATGCAGATATAAGAATCTAGTAGTAGTCTCAAAACCTTTAGCTTTCATCTAAACAAAATTTAACCCTAACTGTTAATAAACAGCTATGTTTCCACATTCATTAGCACACCACTATACTTACGAGAGAGCACATAATTCATACAGGAGACATCCTAGAGACCAGATGTCAGATTTTTCATTGTATGACATGAGGTTCATTTGTTCCTAAAGAAAGAGAACAGTCTTAGGCTTAATATATTAAACACTGCTCACTATCCTTCTGCTATTGAAGGATAACCACCTACTGTTCAAACCTTAAATCATTACTTACTGGGGTTATTTTAAAGATTTAATCTTTAATTAGTCTCCACAGCTACTCTTACTAGCAGAATGTTAAGAAATTATGGCAGTACTTCACCAGTGAAGTGTTGCGTCAATCTTCAGTTGATAAAATTCTGTATTTCAGTCAACATGAATTTTTCCTGAACGAAATGTGCCACATCATGAAATAACACATTCTTACTCATTTTCACTATGAATTAAAATCCCAGGTAGTGATGGTGTGGGGAAGAAAGGAGGTTAAAAAAACCTACAAAATAACCTTCTCCAGAACATATATACCCTATAAAAAAGTCACTTGAATTTAAGACTAGTAACTTCATTAAAACCTCCCAAATATTCATAGACTCCAAGAGCAACACTGCAGAAAACAGATCTCAGTGGGAAGAAAAAGGGAAAAGGCACGGAAGGGAGGTCTTACTGGAGACATATAATATGGAGTGCCAACAAATGTTTTAGCAAAGCTGGTGTCATGATGCAATATCCTAGCCAGTCCAAAATCTCCAAGTTTCACATTCTGCTTGCCATCTAGAAAGACATTTGCTGGTTTTAGATCACGATGCACAGTTACTCCACCATCACTCCGTCTGTGACATTCCTTCAACGCCAACGTCAGTTGAGTTAATACTCTGAGAACAAAGCTTTCCTCCAAGTAACGCCTGAAAGATGAACACACAGTTTAACGAAGGCATTCTCTGAACATACATCAGTTTCAGTAGTTGTTGCTAGTCTTAGTTCTGTAACTTCTTTAGTACTACTACTATAATAAAACAATCACAACCCCAGTACCTTTATAGAAAGGTAACAGCAACAAGCATCTACAGATGCTATTGTTAAAAATGGAAATTTAAATTAAGAAAAACAAAACCCCTCCAAATACACTGGAAGACATCTAGGCTTTTGTTGCAGAATTCCTGTAATATTTTCTTCCTCCTTTAATGAGTTTAACAAATACATAGCATTTCCATTACCTACGATAGAAATATCATTTTGATATTTTTGTGACTAGAGCAGTCCCTTTAATCACTTATGATAACACTATATTGTCATCTGTTTATAACAGGCAACATGCAACAGAGCCAATCCAGGACTTATTTTCAGTATAACCTACCTTAAATGAAAACACTGATGTTTGGAGGCAGCTGCAGCACCACATTAGACTATTCTCAAAGAAACACAGGTAGCATCATATACTTGTTTGATTTAGGAATGTGAAAGCTGTTGCTATAATTAAGAAGTAGGCTGCTAAGTCTAATACTAGACCAGAGTGAAGTCTTACCAACTTGGTGTCTCCACCAGCTTTATATGGAGGCACATTCAAAAATCACTTTTCCCTTTTATATACTTCGGTGTTCCAACAACAACAAAAAAAGGATACAAGTAGTTTTACTGATAGGCAAGCCAGAAGAACCCACAGATCAAGCTACTTATCTGACTTCCTAGTTTGTTTTCAACCCCATGCACAGCACTGCATGAAGAAACCCTTTCACAGCTTCTGCCTAAAAAGGGAGCTCTTTTTTTTTACTAGTTCAACATAAACATCGAAGGAGCAGCAAATTCATTAGTGCAGTTCCCATCGGTGACACAGTATTACATAAAACCTTTCACGTTTCAGAGAGTTGCTGGGTCCAGAGGATTAAAGCTAAAGTTGTTCAGAAAAGACACATTTCGCTTTTGATTGGCCAAGACACCTCACGCTAAATACTCCAAAGTTGCCACAAACAGATTTCACGTGCCTTTCTTTCATGCACCTCGCAATTAAGCTAGCCAGGTCCCCACCGTCGCAGTACTCCATCACTATGTACAGAGTCGTGCTGCTTCTGTCGATGATCCGATCGTAATACCGGACGATATTCGGATGCCTCAGCTCCCGAAGCAAATTCACTTCCGAAACAAGCATCTGCTTCTCCGACTCGGTCATGGAGCCATAGTCAAGCTCCTTCCATACCAGAATCTAGGGAGAAAAAACCAAAACACCTTCGGGAATGCACGCAAGGCAGAAACCTGAGGGGGGA
>VWZY01001385.1:8020-52545 GCA_013399075.1 Chloroceryle aenea
TGGGCCCAGCCATCCAGCCAGTTTTTTACCCAGTAAAGCATATGCCTGTCCAGGTCATGAGCAGCCTGAAGAATGCTGTGAGAAAGGGTGTCAAAATCTGTACTAAAGTCCAGGTAGACAACATCCACAGCCCTTTCCTCATCCACGAAGCAAGTCACCTTTCATAGCAGGAGATCAAGTTAGTCAAGCAGGACCTGTTTATGAAATAAACCCATGCTGACTGGGCCTGATTGCCTGGTTATCTTGTATGTGCCTGGTGATGGAGATCAAGAGGATGTGCTCCATAACCTTCCCAGGCACAAAGGTCAGACAGACAGGTCTGTAGTTCCCCAGATCCTTCTTCCAGCCCTTCTTGTAGATGGGTTCCACATTTGCTAACCTTCCATCAGCTGGAACCTCTCCAGTTAGCCAGGACTGATGATAAATGATGGAAAGTGGCTTGATGAGCACTTCTGCCAGCTTTCAGAGTACCCTTGGGTTGGACCCCATCTAGCCCCATAGACTTCTACATGCCTATGTACTGTAGTAGGTCACTGACTATTTCCTCTTTGATTATGGGGGCTTCATTCTGCTCCCCAGATGTGAACAGGTAGTTCACATCTTCACTCCAAAACCCTGAGCTCCTGGAAGACTCCCCAATGTTTTTAATGGGATATATGACATGGTGCACTGGTGCTGTCCCCTCACTGTGACTGTCTTCTAACTTGGGGACTGGGCATTCAGGGGGCAACTGGTCTTACTATTAAAGACTGAGGTAAATGTAGCATTCAGTACTTCAGCCTTTTCCTCATCCTCGGTCACTGTGTTGGCCACTGTGGTGTCCTTCATCCTGCTCCTCTAACAGAGCAAGGACAGTGCCAACAGGTGACACTGCCTGTGTCTTTGTGACCCCAGTTCAGTCCTAAAATAGTCTGCCTGATAAGGGCTCTGTGGCAAACTAGTGTATGAACACATCATGAAGGACTGCCATAGGACATATTATAAATAGGAAAAATTCTTGCTGGTTCCTAAATTCTCTTTTCTTGGCTTCCCAACCTTAACAGTGCTCTTTAACTTGCTGGCCTTACAGTCCCGTGAACCCCACTTGAGCCTAATTCATAGACTCAATTGTCCATTCAGGTCCCTCAATCCATCCTGTCTCTCTTAATTTCATGTTATAGAACATATGAGATCCTGTACAACTCTGTAGGCCTTTCTTATCCCTGCGCTGCATATAAAAAATATTCCTTTGATTGATTTTCTATGCAAATTAGCAGTTGATTGCCAAGAAGCACTATTATGCATGCTTTATGTCTTGATTTAATAAATCTGTGCAAGTGAAATGTCTGGGAGGAAGAGACAAATACATCATGGCACAGATTATTTTAGTTGTTTTGCTAATTGGGCATCACTAATACAGTGATTATCCAGAATTAGAAGCATTGTTTTATTTATTTAGAATTTGCAAGTATTAGAGTGGCAATACTTGAGCTCCTGGCTGCTATTATTTTTCACACTCCTTTTGATATTTTCAGTTTCATTGCTATTTATAGTACCACAACAAACTGCTGTAGAAGATCTGTTTGCAAACAACTTCGTCTTTCTGTTGAAACTGTAATTGAAGTTCCCCATCAGTGCCATTTACAACAAACATCAAAAGATTCCCAGCATCTTTTAACATCCATCCTTGTTCACAGAGCAACCAAGAAACTCAGACATCTATGAGAAATTGTCTTAAACCATCTCAGATTCAGTGTTGTAACTCCAGGAAAAGTTGAACAAATTGAGCATGGATTTTCAGGAGAATCAGGGCTGCCTGATTCTCGATGGCTTATTTGCAGGCAGTGGTGGGAAGCGCCTGCCTACAAGATGAAGTTTCTCTCTATGTCAGCGAGTTCACAGCCTGTTAGTGATTAGTGCCCTCATGGGTGTGTAGAGCTGGGAAGGGTACTGTCAAGACTGCTTTGATTTTTTTTAGGAGTTCACCCTGCTACGCTAAGGTGAGGCACAATCAGTGCTCACCTGCTTATTGAAAACTCGAGATGACAAAAATACAGAGACACCCTCTCTTCTTCCTTCACCAAGTGCGACCTTCTTCCCATCACCCAGACTTTTGTTCAAAGACAGTGGGCATGACACAAAGCACTTCAGTGCCAGCACATCATTCACACTGACTCCAGGCGGCATAACAACAGCATCTGATTTTCCACCTGCACTTGGGTGCTTTCACACCTGGGGCTCTGTGCCTCAGCCCAGCTCTGAGTACTCCCTCTGAGAGCACTGTACTGCCTCAGGGGCATCACCCCGGCCAGGTTTCATCTGTCAGTAGAGCCTGTGAGCACATGCAGCAAAGTTCTTGGTTGGGGCTCATCCTCCTTGCTGGGCTAAGTGTCCTTGGCATCTGCAGGGGGCAATGACCACACATAAATTCTCTCTCCCAGACAGGTGTGCGCAGCCTGGCCCAAAGAAACTGTTCTTGTCTTGTAAATGCATGCTGTGTCTTTTTTTTTTTTTNCAGTAGAGCCTGTGAGCACATGCAGCAAAGTTCTTGGTTGGGGCTCATCCTCCTTGCTGGGCTAAGTGTCCTTGGCATCTGCAGGGGGCAATGACCACACATAAATTCTCTCTCCCAGACAGGTGTGCGCAGCCTGGCCCAAAGAAACTGTTCTTGTCTTGTAAATGCATGCTGTGTCTTTTTTTTTTTTTAATGCAGTCATCTGTCTGCCAGTCTTCCCCCAAAACTTGTGATTATGTCAGACAGCTTCAACCAAATTTTAAAAGGGCTTTTATTTGTTCTGAATCTTTTATTTACCACCTGCTATTTTCATCTGCTGCCACCTGATTCTTGTATCAGAAGAGACAGAGAACTGTCATTGCATGTGCACCTTTTCTCTGTGTTTTTATTTTTCCCCAGAACATCTGTATGCAAACTGCAGTCAGCAGAGAAACCAGAATGCCAGAGAACTGTCAGAATGAAGAGACTTTTGATCTCCCATGTTCTGAAGTTTGGCACAGATTTGCTTGGTTTAAACATGGCTTGGACTAAGCACCTGGTAAGTGTTTTAAGCACCCACTACATGGCATGCTGTGAACTGTTGCTTTCAGATCATGAACAATTGTCCATGAACAATTCACTTCTGGCAAGATGACACAAAATTACAGCTCTGCCAGTCTAATTCTTACTACTCATTGTTAAAGTAAGCAGCATAAAAATAGTACATGGGTACAAAAGAAGCAAACCTCTCTGTGTTCAAAAAACAAAATGTGATTATTGTATTTAAAAATTGTGTATTAAAATGGGACATTGAGAGAGGAAAGGCTTAAGAGGGAAAAGCACACTTTGGCAAGTGCTGGGAAATGAAGGAAGAATCCCTGAAACTGAAAACTGACAGCCCTCACAAGCTGAACTGCAACGGGGGTGGGTGTGTGAGGGGGTGAAGGGTGGGAATGAGTCTGCTCTTAGGGAGTACAAAGATGCATGTGAACCATTTACGCTTAAAGATGATCGCACCCTTAGTTAATTTTGAAACAGACACCAGAAATTTACATCAGAAGAAATGGGTCACCAAACACTTTAATGTCATGTAACTGAGGTTAGGATAAATAATTTGACATGCAATGCTTCATGTGCTATCTATAACTTTATCTGTTGCACAATGACATCAAATGGGTTTGACCTTGAACTGGAACAGTAGACTTTGAGCAACAGATTTTCAGAGCAGCAACAAAAATGCATTGGGGCTGAGCCAAGATGTTTTTTATTAATATAAGTAAGGAAAGTTTAAAATTAATGCCTTTCATTAAAACCAAAATCAACAGCTATCTGTTTCTGTGTAAATATATATATTATTAAAGCTTTCTCTGAATATAAGAGTAGCTCTTGTCTCCATAAAAAACAATGCTCAGTGACACAGTATTTTTTTTATGTTTGGTTGGTTGGTTTGTTGTTGTTTTTTTCCCTTTTGTCTCCAATTGATAAATAGGTTTGGGAAGGAAAAGCATGAGACTTATTAGCAAACACATTGTCCAGTCATCCTTGCAGTGCTGGTGATTTAGATTTGTGGCCTAAAGTTGGTAGCATTAGGACATAATCAGATCTAAAATATTTAAAAAATAAAAGATTGAATTAGGAACATGGAAGGGATCAGGAACAAAATGTCTGTTCTGGAGACAGGGTCTGGACTATTTTCTTTACCAAGGGCACCTTCAATTTTGTATCAATTACAAACTGTAATAAAGTGCCTGAAATATAGATAAAAGGTCAGCTCTAATGTTAAATAAGACATCGTTTATCTCATAAGCCCCAATCTAATCATGTGACACAAATAATTAGATGACACAAATCACCCTCAAAAGGAAGCTGTGCATAATAAGCCTGGTTGAATGGCAACAGGTATTACCTCATTAACATTCTGTATTTAATACAACAGAAAGTGTATTTGAACTAATTTTTTTTAAATATATATTTATGAGACCTGATTTTCCCTAGTGCTCCCCGTACTTCCACTGTAAGCATCTCAGTACCATGTCATNGTCTTTTTTTTTTTTTTAATGCAGTCATCTGTCTGCCAGTCTTCCCCCAAAACTTGTGATTATGTCAGACAGCTTCAACCAAATTTTAAAAGGGCTTTTATTTGTTCTGAATCTTTTATTTACCACCTGCTATTTTCATCTGCTGCCACCTGATTCTTGTATCAGAAGAGACAGAGAACTGTCATTGCATGTGCACCTTTTCTCTGTGTTTTTATNTCTGTCTGCCAGTCTTCCCCCAAAACTTGTGATTATGTCAGACAGCTTCAACCAAATTTTAAAAGGGCTTTTATTTGTTCTGAATCTTTTATTTACCACCTGCTATTTTCATCTGCTGCCACCTGATTCTTGTATCAGAAGAGACAGAGAACTGTCATTGCATGTGCACCTTTTCTCTGTGTTTTTATTTTTCCCCAGAACATCTGTATGCAAACTGCAGTCAGCAGAGAAACCAGAATGCCAGAGAACTGTCAGAATGAAGAGACTTTTGATCTCCCATGTTCTGAAGTTTGGCACAGATTTGCTTGGTTTAAACATGGCTTGGACTAAGCACCTGGTAAGTGTTTTAAGCACCCACTACATGGCATGCTGTGAACTGTTGCTTTCAGATCATGAACAATTGTCCATGAACAATTCACTTCTGGCAAGATGACACAAAATTACAGCTCTGCCAGTCTAATTCTTACTACTCATTGTTAAAGTAAGCAGCATAAAAATAGTACATGGGTACAAAAGAAGCAAACCTCTCTGTGTTCAAAAAACAAAATGTGATTATTGTATTTAAAAATTGTGTATTAAAATGGGACATTGAGAGAGGAAAGGCTTAAGAGGGAAAAGCACACTTTGGCAAGTGCTGGGAAATGAAGGAAGAATCCCTGAAACTGAAAACTGACAGCCCTCACAAGCTGAACTGCAACGGGGGTGGGTGTGTGAGGGGGTGAAGGGTGGGAATGAGTCTGCTCTTAGGGAGTACAAAGATGCATGTGAACCATTTACGCTTAAAGATGATCGCACCCTTAGTTAATTTTGAAACAGACACCAGAAATTTACATCAGAAGAAATGGGTCACCAAACACTTTAATGTCATGTAACTGAGGTTAGGATAAATAATTTGACATGCAATGCTTCATGTGCTATCTATAACTTTATCTGTTGCACAATGACATCAAATGGGTTTGACCTTGAACTGGAACAGTAGACTTTGAGCAACAGATTTTCAGAGCAGCAACAAAAATGCATTGGGGCTGAGCCAAGATGTTTTTTATTAATATAAGTAAGGAAAGTTTAAAATTAATGCCTTTCATTAAAACCAAAATCAACAGCTATCTGTTTCTGTGTAAATATATATATTATTAAAGCTTTCTCTGAATATAAGAGTAGCTCTTGTCTCCATAAAAAACAATGCTCAGTGACACAGTATTTTTTTTATGTTTGGTTGGTTGGTTTGTTGTTGGTTTTTTCCCTTTTGTCTCCAATTGATAAATAGGTTTGGGAAGGAAAAGCATGAGACTTATTAGCAAATACATTGTCCAGTCATCCTTGCAGTGCTGGTGATTTAGATTTGTGGCCTAAAGTTGGTAGCATTAGGACATAATCAGATCTAAAATATTTAAAAAATAAAAGATTGAATTAGGAACATGGAAGGGATCAGGAACAAAATGTCTGTTCTGGAGACAGGGTCTGGACTATTTTCTTTACCAAGGGCACCTTCAATTTTGTATCAATTACAAACTGTAATAAAGTGCCTGAAATATAGATAAAAGGTCAGCTCTAATGTTAAATAAGACATCGTTTATCTCATAAGCCCCAATCTAATCATGTGACACAAATAATTAGATGACACAAATCACCCTCAAAAGGAAGCTGTGCATAATAAGCCTGGGTGAATGGCAACAGGTATTACCTCATTAACATTCTGTATTTAATACAACAGAAAGTGTATTTGAACTAATTTTTTTTAAATATATATTTATGAGACCTGATTTTCCCTAGTGCTCCCCGTACTTCCACTGTAAGCATCTCAGTACCATGTCATTGTCTCCTCCTTCTGCCAACACCATCTGCACTGCAGGATCCCAGACCCACAGCCCAGACAAGCCTCCTCCCCAGTCCACAGCACCTCTGCTGCCCTTCCTTTGCTTATAGATCTGCCACAGTATTTTCACCTTCTTCCCAGCTCCTGCTTCCCCTGCAGTGCAATGTTTTTTCTTGCCCCCTACTTCCTACCCGTCTCTTTTGACATGAAAATTGAGGAGCAGGCAGCACATACTGTAAATGATACAGATTGATGTGGCTGGTGATTTCCCAACCTTTACTTCTGCTCTGGGGTCAGTCAGCTGCTGCCAGGTGGTAGAGGGGATGGCTGAAGTCACTCTGCCTCTGTGAAGGAGCTGATACTCACAAAGCATACAGCAACTTAATTCTTTTGAGACTTGTCATGGGATGGACCAAGGATTAAAAAACTGCTAAAGACCACTGGCAGAAGCTGGCAGACAGTCAGGATAGCAGCAAGAGCCTCATCTCCTTGTGAAATGTTTGCACTCTTTCCCATTATCTCCCATCCCTGCTACACTCCTGCAGCTCCTTAGATGTCCATGGTGGCCATACAGCATAGGAGTTTTCCTCTCAAGGGTTTAGTGATGCTGGCTTTGCAACAGGTGTCCGTATCTTTGACGGAGGACATCTTTTCAGGCCTCTAAGTGTCTTCTTCGGGCTTCCTCTGAACTACAGTCACATATACATAATAATATCCTGATCTTGTTCTGCTCTCCAGCCTGCCCCGTACAACAGCAAGGTAATGCAAGCAATGTAATTATCGGTCCCCCAATTCCTGTAGGAAATCAGCCATTTTACACAAAATCAAGGGTAGAGGAGTGATTAGAGAGGAACAAAGAATAGCAATGGCACATTTTCTGCTGTATCAGTGCTACCCATCTTGCCAGAGAGATGCTTATCCTTTTACTGTCAGTACTCATCCTTGTACCTACACAGATCCATCTTCAAGGCACAGGAACAGGTAAAGGTAAACAAGCAAAGGAGTCTCCTTCTTCCCCAAACTGCTATTTGTGCTTCCTTTTAGCAGGCTTCAAATTTATACATAGTATTTTTAAAGCAATCTTGTGAATAATGGTGTGGACGCTCAAACCAAATGGGATAGATGTATGGCCAGACCACCTGCACAATAGAGTGTCCTTATTTAATTATACTACTATTTCCCTGTTGGATTTCAGGTATTTATAAAATGCCTCTCTGCATGTTGCAGCATTTTATCTGTGCTGTGGACTTTATGGGTTGTGCATCTTTGCAAGAGAAAGAAATGCTAAAATAAAGCTAAAGCTCATCTTCTGCTCAAAATAACTTTCCTTTAAAATTCCTTTTTCGGTCCATGCATACACATTTTTTTTCCCAAGTTGGTGAGCCTTTTCCACCATATGATACTCTTTGTTTCAGATACACTCTCTTTTTTAAGAGAGATGTGATTTCAGCTTGTGTGGGAAGCTTATATAGGCACGTGCCTGGGTTATCTGGTATGTGGACCACCAGCTCTTCAAAGTAGAGTGGTGTCCCAGTCAGGATCACTACATGCTGCCCCTTCCCAAGTATATAACTCAAATGCTGTATTTGAAAGTAGTTGTAAAGAGTAACAGCAGCTATTTTGAAGTGTAAGTCCTTTCAAACTCCGTTGAAATCCTGGTGTAAACAATGATATTTAAGTGAGCAACCTCTCCCTAGCCTACGTCCAGAAGTTCCCAGGCAAATGACAAAAACTAAATCCAAACTGAAGCCCATTTCTCATAAAAACTAGCAAAGCCTCTTATATTCTCCCTCCACTCCAAATCTGGGGAAAAGGATGAGCTGTTGTCATTGCATCTAGCAGATGTGCCTGGATCAGGGCANNNNATGTGAGGGGGGGGGGGGTATTGTTTGGGGGGGGGGGGGGGTGTCTGCCATTGGGGCCTCCCTATGTCCTTCTACCAGTTCCCTATCAGATTCTGCCCTCAGATTATCTGCCTCTGTCTTCCAGTGGAAAATGTCAGAAAGATTTATGGGCAGGTAGCCAAGGGCATAATTTGGCTGTGATAATGAAAAAGGTCCCCATTAGTGTCAGATAAAGTTGACAGACTCGATCTATCTTTGAGAAAGCTGAAGCCTTTCATGTGCCATGCTGTTTCCATGTTGTGCTCTCAGGTCCCTTTCACTCGCCTTTACTTGTATCAGTTATGATAAAATGAAATTGTTGAGGCAAAGTAATTACACTGAAAAGTGCTTGTTCTGGCTTGGCCCTCTCTTGTTATGTTAGTGAGGGCTGGACCTTCTCCTGACATAGATCAATATGGTCTGTTGGTATCTTTCTTTCCAGGAAATAAAAGTGAAATATGAACAATATTAAATGAAATAATATCACAAAGCTTTCCTTGTCTGCTTTTCTACTTGTGAAGCCTAGGATATTTCAAATTTTTATGACCTAGTTGGCTTTCACAGCTCTTTCAGTTCTGTTTATGGTCAGGCATTTGTCATACACATAGGAAATGCCACGTTCTCCAACAGGAGTACAGGGGAAGACAGTATTGAGTTCCTCTTTGATGTTACCTTATTGCTATACAGAACACTACCAGAATACTGAGGGAGGTGATCCTCCCTCTCTGCTCAGCATGGGGCAGGCCACACCTGGAGTACTGTGTCCACTTCTGGGCTCCGCAGTACATGAGAGACATGGACAAGGAAGCTTTATGGGCTTAGGAGACTTTTCGACAATTCCCACCCATTATCATCTTCCATTATGTCTCACCACTGTTGTCCTGCTATATTCACCTACTTCTGGTCCCGTAAAACCCCTTCCTCAATTGGATGCTTTGCCTTTTTCAGGAAATGCCCTGTTCACTGATGGCTCAAGTCCCAGCCCAAGAAAGCATTAGTTACCTGCTTCTCATAAGTCATCAACGCTCCTACCAAAGTCAGGAGCCATTTTCCTTCTGGTTGTGTGGAAGTTTGGGTTCAGCCCAAATGATTTCCCTGTGATTGCAGTTTTCCACATCAGTTTACAGAGTAATTTCATGTAATTTTCTCTTCCAACAGATTTGATCCTTCTTCTCCTTCTCCTGTGAGGATCTACAATGGGGCAGAAAAGCCACCTCAACCAGGGGGCGGATTTCTACTGATTGTGGCTGGCCTTGGCTCAGATCCACTGCAAAGCAAACCTCTCCATCCCTGAGGAAGGTTATTCTGCTCTCCCTTCCCAGCAGTGTGCTGTGTTTTACAGCTGTATTTGTCAGATAAATCTGCATTGGAACATTCCTCTGTTCGTTGTTTAAACAAAGCCCAGTGTGGAATAATGACTGGAGGTGAGTTAGAAATTAAAATCATATTAAAGGTACAACGTTGTTCACACATTAAGGAAAGGTATAATATCAAAGAAGCTCCTAGGGTGGGGTGCAACTGGTATGCAATCCATTCCACAGTGGTTCCCTGGACAACACTGCCTGCAAACAGCATGGGGGGGTGGAGTGAAGACTCCACGGCCAAGTTCTGGAAATTATGGCAGAGATGGGAACTTGATGGTACCACAGAACTGATAAGATGCCCTTTTGCCACCCTGGTCTGTCATTTTTTAACAAAGTGCTTTCCTCTGTGTGAATTTTGCTCATCATAATGTCATTGTAACACCAAAACACACCTCAATCCCAAAGGATACCGGCCTCCAAAGTGCGACCACCCCTCACTGAGCTTGCACCCTGTATTTTCTTTATCTACACCTTTAAAAGCAAAGTGAGAGAAGTTTACATGAATCGTAATAAAGGTAGAGTTACACAAGCTTCACCTTGAAAGTGAAAAATAATATAAAAATGGTTTAAGGAAGGGGGGGTGTCAGGGAAGACATCACTGTGGACAAGTCAGTGTGGATACTGTTGCTGATTATCTCTGACTCCTAGGATCAGTTGACAGGCTCCTCTCTTCCCCGCGCCCCGTCATGGAAGCACCCACGAACCGAACAGCAGCTGCTATCCAAAATGGGGTTTATTGCAACCAGAGTTGCCCCGCACTCCTGACCAAATACAAGTTTGGATGTCTGTTGGGAATTAACTACTACATAACTAATTCCTCAGTCTTAAGGAAAGATGAACCAAAATGAGCACACACTCATCAAGGGGAAGCCTCCCACACCTCAGTGCCCGAGACACCACTCATCCAAAGGGAGTGTGAAACTGACTCAGTGCATGGAGACTCAATCCATGGAAGTGTCTTTGGATGGCGTGTCCAAGGGGAGGGTCCAACTGCCAGACCTGCTGCTCTGTGAAGAACCAACTCCTCTGGCTCTTAGGCAGGACCCCAGTTATACCCTAGTCAAGGGTGCCCTCTGATCATTCTGACTGGTTGAGGGGACAAGCCCAGACAAAACACAGACAAGTGCAGACCCCAAGGCACCAGTTAAGCACCATAAGGTGCAGCTTAATGGCTAAGGCATCAACTAGTCTATCTGAGGTATCAGACTGCTCCAGCACACCCTGTTTGCTTTGTATTTTGTCAGTTGGGGGTGGCTGCACCTGCCACAATCCCATAGGGATGCTTTTGGGTAAGGTCCAGACTCTCTGAGTACTTTCCCGGGTAAATTTAGAAATCTCTCTGGACCTGCTTCTTTTAACTTAATGCATTTTGTATATTTGCATGTGTCTTGCAGACAATGTATTTATCACCAGCAATCCACAAGAACCTGTACTTCTGCTGCTTTCAATAAACTGCACTATTCACCTTGTTAGTCACAGGAGTCTCTCATTGGGCACTGCCAGCTCCTTACTGCCTGCGTGAGAGCGTGGAGCACGACTAGATGGGAAGTGCAGCAGCGTCAATGAATCCAGAGCCAGGAGAGTTCAGATACTGAATAAGACCGGACTAATAGTGTCAAACTGGACATCACTCAGAACCTAAGCCTAACTGCCCCCAGCCTCTCTGATATCTGAGGACAAGTTGGAATATAAGGGGATTTATTTTTTGCCAAATTACTTTACCCTTTTACATGACACCCTGCATGCTCTGACAGTAGCTCTTATTTATATCTATTCCAATACTTAATCCACACTTCTGTCTTGTCTATGAGCCTTGTTCTCTCCCCCTACCTCTTTGTTTTGTAAAAGAACATTTTTCTCCATTGAATTATTTAATTTCATGAGATTTTCCAAGTGAGTTGGCACAGACACTTTTCAAATCTCTTGGGATATAAAGTGTCTGCATCACATTTGTTCTATCTCTTCTTTCTTCCCATTATGTGTGGGCTACCAGGCACAGACCTTGCAAACATCACATTCTCTCCTCCTCTCTTGAAATTTCATCACATTTCTTTAAAGCAGTATTAATGTTTTTGTGTTGGAAACAATTTCTCTTAATGCTGAAGTCCATAGGCACAGTTTATGTTTTATCCATTGTTTCCAGATTTTGCTCCCTGTGGCCATGAAAAGTTGAGCTGGTAGCAGGGACCATGCTGCACTCTACGGATCCTACAGATCAGTTATTTATTTATACCATAGTCTTAATTTGCAAAAAGTGTTCACAAAGTATTTTTTATTCCCTTTTGGTCATCTGCCTCTGATGTTTTCTACCTCTGGTATGCACAGAAAACTTTCCTTATGTTTTCGTGCTCCCCGAAACTCACTCTGCTGCTGGAAATAGGGGTGACAGCCCCCCACCCTCTTGTGCTTCTGTCATGTTTGGTCTGTCATCTGGGAAAGGCATTTTTAACATCAGTCCCTCTGGTCTGTGAATATGGATCTTTGGGTGGCTGCAGCGCAGATGATACCCATGGTGTCTGGGCACAGGAGCAAGCAGTGTCTGTGCTGCGAGCCACCCTCCCCACCTGTCCCTTACCCATCTCCCCTGTACACAGCCAAAGCACGTGCTCCACTGGATTGAGGGGACTTAAGTCTCAGGCAAGAATCCTAGTGATGTGGAAGTCCTCTATTTACTACATTCATGGAATTTCTGTTAAACAAAGCAGAGCAAAAAAAGTAGTTACTCTTGACATACTAAAATTCCTGTCAAAATAGGCTCCAAATGCTCTAAATTAACGTCAAAATACATTCTAGTTACTGATTTATGTGAGCATAAGACACAACCAAAGGAAAAAACCAAAACACAGCACAACAAATCTCTAAGGACCTGTCCAGGAACGTCTGCCTCCTCCCCCTCCTTGCACTCTTTTGCCAGACAGGAGAGAGTGTGGCCCCATTAGCGGCTGGACATGGGTTGGTGAGATGGGGTGACATTCCCTTTCTGCCCCCTAGAGCTACTCATGTCCTGCTGTGTGCCGTGCTGGGCTGTCCACAGGAGGCTCAGCCAATCCCCAGTCCTTGGTCCCCAGCTGGGCATCCCAGTCTTTCCCCACTCTCCCTTGCTGGCACAGGTAGGTAATGGAGTGTGCCATACTCTCCTGAGATCCTTTTTCTTTGCAGCAACTATCTTAACTTAATTGGTTCATCTTCTACCCATCACAGTTCACTCTTTGATGATACTAATCAAGTAACAGGAGGATTCGTCACAGCTGTCAGTGATATTTTGATAAAGGCAAGCTCATTTGGCAGGAGGAAGTGCAGTGCCATTTGATTTTGCTTTTGTAGGGAATAGATCAGAGGCCATTTTACTGGTAGGATGGACCCTTGTGTCAGTAAAACAACAGCACAATGTAGTCACGGATTTATGTAAGAGATTTCCCTTTGGTATTGCCAAGACCCTGAATGATAAGGATTTGCAAATAGGATTTCCAGTTAGTTTTCCAATTGACCTTGTGATTTTTCTTGTGAGCTGATATACAGATATAGATGTGGCAAATAAAGAAAAACCTGGTGAACACCTACCTGCTGATGGGAAGTGGTGAATGAATTTCTTGTTCTGCTTTGCTTTCACACATGGCTGTTGCTGAACTGTCTCTGTCTCAAACCACAAGTTTTCCCACTTTTACTCTTCTGATTCCCTCCCCCATCCCACTGGAGGGGGAGTGAGTGACCAGCTGTGTGGTGCTTATTTGCCATCTGGGGTTAAACCATGATACCCTCCAAAATAATTTCCTAAAGACAAAAGGGGAAAAAGCAGGAACAGAAAGTGTAGCATTTTGTGATGAGGTTTTGAGCAAGAGGAGAAAAAATACCTGCCCAGTCAGCCCTCACGCTTGGCAGAAATATTCAGTGGTAAATGTCTCCCACAGGAAAATGCTAATTTGATAACATTAAATGGGCTCTGGGAATAGGCTGGCAGCCAGGCAAGTGGGCAGCCCTCCCAGCTTTCTGGACACCTGCTTTCTTCCATCTTGTCTGAATCCTCCAGGTCCCACCTTGAAGGGTACAAGCGGGCACAGCTGAATGCACATAGTTACCTGCTGTTAATGACAGCTTGATTCCATTCTAACAGCAGCTTAATTAGCAAAATTTGTTCTAACTAATACTGGATGTGATCTTCTTCTTTTCTAACTCTGTTTTCAATCAAGAAAAAGGGAATTGTCACCATATTTCTATTGCTGTGCATTCTCTTCCAGCTGCTGTATGAGGCAGGCACAATGAGACCTTTAAAAGAAGTACAAAAAATCTAAATTAATAGGAAAGTGTGTTAATTTTAATTATCGCCAAAGAATAAAGAAAAGGCATTAAGCAATGAAGATAAATATGGTAATAATTATTTAACTTGTACATTTGCCAAAGACAATAATTAAGATGGTTTAAACGTCACTGGAGACACTATGGGAAATCAACTGGGAGAGGAAGGGCACAGCTGTTCAGATAACATCTCCTTTGGCAGGGAAGAAAGGGAATTCAGAACGAGTCTCTCATAGACCATCAAGTTGTTTAAATTAGTAGGATGAATTTTAATAGATAATAATTTACTGAAGGTGGCCACAGGGGAATTGGTACCTGTTTCTCACTGAGTCTTACTATGTATTTTGGCTTCTCAAATGGGAGATGGAGCAGCTAAGAAGAGGAGGCTTTGCTGATCAAATCAAAGGAGATTCAGCATCATGATCATTCATCCTGTTTAACCCTATGCCAATTAACAGGAGGATAATTACAGCCCTGCTTCAGGATCAGCACACCCTTCAGCTGAGGGATGGCTTTTTTCTGTTATTGGAGATGCACCCTGTTTTTTCCTGGGAGGTTGTGGTTAAACCCCCTGGTCATGCTCCAGGGAAGGCCAGGTAAACTGGACCCTCAGCTGCTGGCTTGTGCTGTGGACTGGGTCAAAAAAAATGCAATGGAGAGGATCCAGCCTAAAAAACATGATTTTTTTTTTAACTTTCGAAAGAGAATGAGGGACCTGATATTCAAAGATGTTCTGCCCTCCAAAGAGGCAGAAAGGTGCTTGGCAGCATTTTTAAGACACCAAAGGGCTTCTCCTCTGAGATCATTTGCAACTTTTAGTCAAGTTGTAGGAGAATAAGATCACTTTAAAAATTGCAAATTCCAAAACTGCAGGCTTAAAAAAAAAAAAAGACGACATGCCTATATTCTGGGAAGTGTATAGAGCAGAGGAAAGAAAATAAATGAACACTGTGGAGTTTACCTTCCTGTGCAATTCTAACAAATTGCCATATGAACAAACACCCAGATGCATCTAATGTAACGGTATGGAAGTTAGACTTGAAATGGATGTGGTATTTCATTGCTGTAAACAGTTTTCTTTTTTTATGGCAACTATTAAAGCCACTCTTGGCTTTAGGAGGTATTGAAGGTGAAAAAGTATTAGCACTGAGCTGAATTTGTAAACCAGGGAGCCTGTCCTGGCATCTTCCCAACAAACAAAACCCAAGAAAACATCTATTGCATTGTTGGAATTTTATTGGGGTATTAAATGAAACAAAGTGATTCTCAACACATTGAAAGGAGCCTGATTAAAAATGTTTTTCATGGTCTTTATATAGATGTACACACTACTGCAGAGCTGACAACTCAGTACTTAATGTATTGTTGTCTTGTGAAAGCTGCCAAGTTCCTTCTTAAAATTATAACCTGAAGGGAAATGTAGAAATGTAGCCTGAACATACGGTTAAGGATGTATATAGCCACCTGGTAGAAATGCATGAGAATACATTAAAGAGCAGGACTGAGTGAATCTCTACTTTCAGGTTTGAATAAGTAGTTAGACCCCTCCAACTTCGTTTCTGAATCCTACTCCTGTCTTGGGATACATCCCCAGGTTATCATTTGCTAACAATTTGAGATTAACTGGGGAACCAGACAAAGGCAGTGCCTTAAGTTTCAAACTGCAGTGATAAAACTCCTTTGAGCTGTGATATTGCAGAAAGTGTGTGTCACTATCACTGTATGTTATGTCCAGAGGAATAATGTATCCTCCCTCACACAGTCATGAACCAACCTGTAGTCCCATAAAAAAAGGGGTTGGCATTAAATTTAGGGAGCAAATGAGCTTGTTGTGGCCAGTCAGTAGTCTTGGCAGGCACAGGCTGAGGGGAATGGCTGGGGATCTGCAGTGCTCTTGCTAACACGCTTTCAGTAATACTGCAGTACTGTAAGCTGAGTGGGCTCAAGGGCAGAAGAAAAAGTAGCAGACTTAATGCAGATGTGGAGCAGCCCTTCATTTTACAAGTATTTGCAATGTACGTGTTCATCAGCAGGTGTCACTATGCTATCGGTTGCAAAAGTGCCACGCTATCACTGTGCAATCACGTATTTTGAGCTTGTATCTAAGGTTGTTTTGTTGTACACTCCAGGGGTCTTTACTGAATAGGGAACTCTCCTGGATACGTCTTCCTCTCTTTTTCTTTCAGCTAACTTACTCAAAGAAGTTAACTTTCTACTTGCAACTGAGATACCGTCCTTGAAATGTCTCCTTGGGATTTAATTATACGTTTGAGTCCTCTTGCAAGAGCTGGTCATTCCAGACAAAAATGTTGGTAGATAGTACGTGCTTCAAAGCACCGAAACCTGTAATAATTAATTCTCCTTGTTGTCTGATGTTGACTTGCTGTGTACTAGATATTACAATATTAACAGTCAGAGCACAGTGGAAAGCAAGGCAGTGAGTGAAAAAATCCGTCTGATGTCTCACTGTGAGCTCTTTATTAACTGAGAGCTCCAAAACATTCCCTGTTGTTATGGCAAAAGCGTTAGGGAGGAGAATGAGTTACAGAGAGTCATGTAGAAACATTGTCCAGAAGATGCTTTAAGACTGATTCCTACCAGGACATTAAATGACCCTGGAGGGTAATGTATCGATTAACACTGAGATGCCTTTTCCCAAATGGGAGCAAGCTGAAGCTGTGGCTCTTGTGTCTAGTGGACATATTTCAATTTTCTGAATAGTCAAACCAATTCACAGATGGTGCATTAGCATAAAGTATTTTCTGTGCTAGTCTGTGCTTAGTTTTGGAAAAAATGACTATGCCAGTGAGTCAAAGACCTCAAGGGAACAAACTCCCAAAGTAACCAGGTGGGGAGCTAGAAGCTAAGGGATGGAGATCAAAGTTATGAACAAAATGAGTGACTTATGGCTAACTGGGCTCTTTTGTTCGTGTAGATTGAACAAAAAAATGCCTTATACATGGTTTTGACTATTCTATCCATCTTTATAGTCAGTAAATATTGAAATTACACTAGAAAATAACCCAAAAATCTCTGGTACACGTTTGATTTCTGATGGGAAAAAGACGTAAAATAACGTGCTTATACCTGCTGCTGTGTGGAAGGAGGCAACATTTTTATAATCACCTATATTTCAGTTGAATAAAGCACAACTTACAGATTGCCATCTGTCGTCATTGGCACTATTTGGCAGTTCTTCTCCTCGTTCATTCCGATTCCACTCTTGGGGACTGACACTTCCATAACTTCTTTCCATCCCGCTTTGTCAAATACTGATTCCTTTGGACCCAGACTGCTTACGATATTGGCTTTTTGTAGGTAATGAGTCTTGACACACAGGTCCCACTAAGTTTATAGATTATGAGTTTCTTGTGCACACCTTGTACAGGTGCAGACAGCCACAGGCAACATGCAGGTTTAAAATTGATAGCAACAAAAAAAGGAACAACAATAATGACATTTAATCATGCTGCAGTAACATAGGGCTCTTATATGAGTCTCCTTGAATCACGTTATATGTATTCAAGAAAACATTTCTAAAAATGCTGTATGGAAGTATCTTTAAAAGCTTGCACTAAGCATTTCATTAAATGCTAACACCTTTCTGTGCCATTGCTAGTACCATCATATAAACTTGTAAGGTTTTAATTTAAGATGGGGGAAATTTGCTTTTTTTTGTGGTATCATTAAATTTAGTGTATCGATGTAGGATAGCACAAGCCTTTTATTTGTAGATGTTTCCATTATAGGTGGGCAGGCTTGCCATTATATTTAAAGACATTTCTCAAGAATTTAAGAATAGAAATTCTGAGAAATGGTAATAAAGAATTCAGTCCTGAATTATCTTATTTTATAATTTGTTTTGTAGAAGCTGTTTTCATTTGTAACAACAAACCAGAATGCTGTAGAAAGTGAATGCCTGTCAACATAAGAATGGGAGAGTATTGACCAGTTTTTTCCTTCCTTTCCAATAAAACTTGTGGCTCTGTTTTGCACTTACCACTACTGAAGGAGTTTTAGCTCTCCGCTATCTTATTGACACTGGTCTCTTTACCTAGGGAGAAAATGTACTCATGTCACTTTTTGAGTAATGGAGCTGGACTAAGACCATTGAACTGGTCATTGAAATGCTGAATGTTAAAACAGGCTCAGTTGGGAATACTTCTACTCTTAAGACAGTAAAGATGAAATGTCAATACCTTCCTACCAGTCTGCAAAGCATCGTTGTCCTTACAACTTGCTTCTGTTCTATTTCTGAAGGTTCCTCATAGGTAGTTCAGTACTTTTTCAAACTTTTCTTCGCATCTTTTCAGTAAAAGTTATTCTTTTGGTTAACTTTTGAACATGGAATCTTCTCTTCCTTTCCTTATTTATCTTTGTTCCACTTTTATAACATATTTTGCATATTCTGCACTAAACTACTCACCTCAGTAAACTACTCACTAAACTACTAAACTACTCACCTCAGGAAGAACTGCCTGCTGAGCTCTGAAAAGATGCAACAGTGCAGGTTATAATTGTTGGTAGAGGGTTTTTTTAAGGTTTTGTAAGAACCTGTCTGCTTGCCTGATACACTTGCAAGGACCCACATTTTCCTGCTAGAACTTTCATAGACAAGTCTCTTTAGGAAAATCATTTGCTGAAGTACTGGACATTTCAAAAGTATGAAAAGCTCCCCTGCTGCTTCTCAAACACATAGGTTTCTACCACTGAGAGCAAAAATCCTAAATAAGCACTCTGCTTTCTCTCGTTTTCTGGGTCCTCCTTCTCAAGGACAAGAGCCCAAGAGCAATATTGGAGTTTGATTTTAATGTAGAGTATGCATTTCACTCAGCTTCGAGATCTCGGCACAGTCATGTCTGCTTGTTGCGTTTTGAGGATTTTTTTTAAGCCTCAACAGCAGTGGCCATTTTCTAAATTTTGGCCTTATTCTATTATGCCTGCATGGCTGATAGGCTGAAATGGTTGCCTCACTTCTCTTAGGTGGGTTGTATATAGAGAGTCAGATTCTCAGAAAACTCCAGAAACTTCTGCCTTTGAAGGAATGAAGTTCAGTGACATTTCAGAGGGACTATGAGCCGCACAGGCTGGCTGTGATCCAGTCTTTGCTCTGGACTCACACAGGCATGTGGATAACTTCATATGGGGATGTCTGAAGGACTAGGACTTTACTAATAAACTTTTAAATTTTTCTTTTTGTGTGCATATGTCTCAACACAGATATACACAATAGCTACAAATATACATGCAATCACAGACACTGTATTGGAATTGCCCTCTTCTTGGTCATTTGTATCTGGAACCAAGAGATCTCAAGAACGAGGATTGAAGGGGGCCAGGGGTAAAAAAAAAATATGCAGTTCCTTTTGCAAAGTTAAAAATATTTCTGGAGACAGTGGAAAACACAGGCTTGCAGCATCCTTTATTAGGTAGTATAGGGGACTGAAGAAATTGGTTGCAGAAATAGATGAGTAAGGTGCTGGCAGCAGCACATGTTAAAGTAGAAGATGATATTGTCATAGAGCTGTGTGAGAGGAGGGAAAACGGGTCCCAAGTGCAGTGAAAAGGACCCAGACAAATTGCTGATGATCTTAGCAGGTGTGTGTGGTATGGGTTGAAGGACAGTTTAGATGCCTGAGGTATCAACACATCTGTTTAGCACTTCTGTCATGATATTGATTCCCAAATGTGTTGCTGTAGAGACCTGGGTTTATGTCCTCTAATACTTCATTTAAATGCACATATTTGAGCTAAACTTGTCCCTAATCCTATTTCTGCAGTCAATGGATGAGAGAGCACTTTCAGAAGGTGGTTCATGGAACCTCTCCTGACAGTTTTAAGGTGGGTTTCATTCATATTTACTGGTATCTGTTTATCCTCATTAGATATCAAAGGAGCTATTGAAGTCATTTAGGGACCTGAGACAGCTGGAGTTAGATGATCTGAACCCCATCCTAGAAGAGAAGTGAAAATTCAGACTGATCCATGGGCACTCATCTTTGGCTGCAGTAACTAGGATATTAAACTACAGATATTAGTCTACACTTCATCAGCTGTTATTTTTAGTCTGACACTCATTTTTCTCCTTCATATTTTAATTTCCAAGAACTGCCATGGAGCATGAATCAAGTCAAAGCACAGAAAACAGAAGGAAAAGTGGAAGGAATATCTAGAATAATTCCTCCTGCATAAAGATGTTCAGTGAATTGAGGAAGGAAAAAGACTCCCTGGAAAAAGGATAAAAAAGCTTTTGGAATATTATAGTAGTGTTATATTAAGTCACATGCTTAGAAATTATGTGACTCACTTCCATTTTCATACCATGAGTCTGTTACCCCATTTTTAAAGTGTCCCACATGCCCCAAAGCCAGGCAATGTGGAAGTCTCTCCCAGTTTTCTGCTATGAGTATCTAAAGGAGATTAAGGTGAGTTTGTTCCCTTTGTGCTTTGAGATCTTGCAGTAAGAGGCCTTCAGCTGTTCACTGAAACTCAACCCCAATCTTTAGGCAGTGATTCTGATTCCTTCAAACCTGCTATGAATGCAGATTATTTCTATTTAAATGAACAGAGCCCCACCATGACAAAAAAAATTTGGTGCTTTTGAGTGACCACTCTGTGGTTTTCATCTGATGCTTCTGTATCCTGGAGTTTTCAAAGTAAAAAATTGCAGTATGCCACTGGTTGGAATTCACAGTCATACAAATAAAGCGGTCTTGGTCCAGTTCCACAGTCCAAAACACTGCAGTTTTCTCTCTGTACCTCCATCTTTTCAGAGAGTATCTCACGATTTTATTCATTTTCTCATCTCATTGTTTCTCAGGATAACCTAAAACTTAGGCATTTAAGCTGTTTCTTCAAGGGCATTTTTAAATGCCTCCCCATCTGTTAATTGCAGTGATCTGAGCCTTGCAGAATAATTTCAGATTTAGTAAGTCTTCTAAATCCCTCATCTCAGAGGAGTGACACTTCAGTGGAGAGAAAGTGAAGTTTGTAAGTGGTGCCAGTATAAAATTATTATCAAAGAGCATATTAATCCATTGTTTTCCCAATGAAAATATTACCCACCTGCCTTGTTCTGGCTGGTCAGTCTTCCTTTATGACTTTGTAAACCAAATGGTGTTTTATTCAGATGGCAAATCACTGCTGACACCAAATACTATGTTGGAATTCAAGCTTTACATTTCATCTGTAAATCCCATGGCTATGCTGAGGGTTGGTTTCTTACATGACATGCGTTGTAGAGGATTTTGCATCATCACCTATTAACATGAAAACATAATCTCAACCTTGTTCTGGTACACATCAAATATTTGACTACTTTTTAAAAAATTCCAGTAATTTGGGACTCAATAGAACTGGGTACGTCTGATGAAAACTGCTCCCAGAATTTGGGATGGATCTTTCACCACTACTCCAGTAAAGTAAGCTTTGAGCATATTTTTTATGCTCATGGAATATCCCTCTCCCAAAATTAACATTTCCTGAGTTATGAATCATATATGTGATCATTTTACCCTGAAGATGTTAGGCAGGATGTGCCCAGGCCACTGTGCAGTGTGCATGGCAGGTGAAAGGCACTCCTACAGTAAGTGACATCCCATGTTTGAAGTTGCCTGAGGACAGCTGGCTCGTTTAGGCTTTCTCAGGAGTGAGCTATTAAACTTTAAGTGGCCTCAGTCTGCCTGGATTTGGCAGACCTTCAGGTTCACAGTTAATATTGGACACAGACTTTACCTTCATCATTTCTTTTTACAGCTGGTATCTCTGTAACCTGCAATGAGCTGTTATCTCCTCTCACACTGGGTATATTTGAAGGAAACCATCTTTGACCATATTTTTATATTTTCATATCTGTAATTACGTCACATACGTTTACAGTGCAAAAGATATTAAATAAGTAGATGTCAGGATTAATAACAACCTGTTAGTCCATCATAATACTTTCCTCTGAGAACCTAAATGGGAATGAGACAAAAACTATTTTTACACTCTCTTCCAACAAATTGATGCAGTGTAACTCAATAAATTTTGTACAATGTATGGGCAGATTGGAAAGCACAAAATACTTACTTTTAGTTGGACCCTGTTATTACAGTATTGAGCAAAATGGAGAAATGTGCAAATGAAATTATCTGTCTCCTTCATGCTTTGTTGTGTATAATAGGCAAGGTTATTGCCTCACAGATTTCTGCTGACTAAAATGTCAAAGCTGTCATGGTATTTCCAGGGAAATTGTTATGTAAAGATTAAAAGACCCATAAGGAAAAAGTACAGCAGGAAAAGCATTAAAAGCTGAAAGGGGAAAAAACAGAAGGAAATGGAGGACAGAAATGAAAAGGAGCGAGAAAATACCTATGGCGATTCATCTTGGGTATAACTTCATACCACAAGACTCCCACGTTGCCTGCAGGGATTTCACAGACTCCAGGACATCTGAGAAGAAGCTGTTTGCTGCCATCCAAGGCGGTGCAGGGGATGTCTCAGAGCCCCAGCAGTGAGAGGCAAGGAGGAAGAGATGTTCCTCCTGCTGAGCAAAGTTGTTGCTGACTCTGCCTACAGTCCTCCTTGGCATAAATGGTTAAAGCGGGGCCTTGTGATTTAGGAACTGCACAAGAAAAATGAGAATGACAGTTCAAAACCAAAGTCTCTTTGCATGTTCATTGCCATATGATGTTTCATCTTGTGCATCATTATGATATTTGATCTAAGTAGAACACACCACTACCTTCAGTTTCTTGTCATGGTAACTTGACTGTGAAATTTCCATTTAAAAGTATAATCTATCTTTTAATTTACATTTGAAGAATGCTGCTAGATAAATTAGTAATAAAAATACAATATATTTATAAGCAAATGCAGACATATCCCTCTCTAAATCCATCCACATTTAATTGCAGTAAAATGTAAGGAGTACTTGGTGAAAGATAATGTCAAGGTATGTCTGCAGAGGAGTCTGCAGCTTTAGACAATGTCAATTTGTGTGGATTTTAACGGAACTTAAATAGGCAATTTTATAAAATCCAAGCCTCAAGTTCTCCCCTGAAGCAGGCAATAATAAAAAAGAGCAAAGAAGTGTCTGCCACTGTTGTATTTCAGCAGTCCAAACTCTTTCTCAAACAATTTTAATTCTGGATGACTGTACTGAGCTGGTCCAGGAAAACTCAACTTGAAACAGAGAGTCCCTACGGTAATACAGCATTACAGATCTTCCTGTCATTTCCCTATACGGTCTTGCACAGAAAGGTGACAAACCATAGCCTTTCTTTCTGGTCACCTTAGGAAGTCTTTGAGCAGTCACCTACTGCTGTAAATGTTACTATCGACAAGAAGAGAGCAGAGCTGCTTAAAAGAAGTTTTATTCATTCTAGCTATGGTCAATAAATAATATCTCCTTATTCTTGGTAATAGCATCGCTTGTCAGGTTACATTACCGTGTAATTTCTCTTGCTATCTTTCCTCTAAATTCAGCAATTTGAAAACAAAATAACATAGCAAGTGTTCCCTAGTCTTTTTCATTTAGTGGTTTCTGACTTCTGGCATGTGCACATGGTGATCAAAATGCATCCTGAATTAGTCTTTTACTGCCCAGAACCTGTCATAGGAAAACAACCTGATCCTTCTCTTAGCTAAACAGATAAATATCACATGTGGCATTAGTGAGGTGTATCAATGCTTATCAAAAGCAAGCAACTGAACTTCCTCCAAATCAGAGGCCAATTTGAAAAATTCTGTTGTAAGTCGTTGTACACAATCAATGTTGATGCAAAAATGAACCGTCTTAGAGAGAGAGTTGTTACATCCACTTATAACAGGAATTCACAGACACACATCAGTACAACTGTTGAGGCAGCAGCTTCCTTTTCCCATGTTGCTCACAACATTACACTTCATTGACAATCATTCTTATCTGTCCTCTTGGTAGACAGTAGGAGGTAGAGAAGTGCAAATGTTTATCCACTGGGAAATAAAAGAAAACATAATTTATCTAAAGTTTTCTCAGCAAGTTCATATTCAATTTAGCTTGCTGGGCTTACTACAGATGGAGTATGTGATTTGTAAATCTCTCAAGCAGGAGCCTATTTGTTTCTCTACCTGACTATTTTACCTTCAACTGTATTTCCAAACTTGGCTGCACTTTGTAAATGGAGTCTATTTCTCATCTCAGGTGCTCAAGTGACTTGACATGCATTTTTCCCGGTGCTTTGGTGCATTTTCATTTCCTGCTTTGCACTGGCCTTTGGAGATTTGCCTGCTGTGTCATTGTATATACCCCTTCCTCACTCAGAGCAGAACATGAGATGCTCCACTGCATCTGAGAGCAACTACTGCCTGTGAGACTTTACACAGTTTTTAGTTTCTCTAAATTACCCTGTGATCTGATTTGGTAAACTCACTGCAAAGACAAGATGTGGCTTTAGGTCTCAGCAGGGATTTCTTTGCCTACTGTTTTTTCCACTTAGCTGAGATCTGACAGCAAAAGCAATGGTGTTGGTCTTTAAGAACTTTTGCATTAATATTTCAAAATATTATGAACCACAGAGATGATCTGACTCCTCAAAGAAGGCAGAGAGCCTTTAGACAATCCTTTCTGAACTTTAGCCTTTCATACCTCTGTGGATGTGGGCAGTGGTGAGGGCATTGTGTATTTACCAATAGTCCAGATGACAAGGATTACCAAAATGTAACCTAGTTCTCCACAACAAACTGACTTTTCAGCATGTCCAGGTACCAATGCTGATTAAAGGCACAGTCAATTCTCCCTGTGAAGAGCCTGAGGAGGGTGAATTTGCCTGCAGGAATAGCTTTTCTGGCACAGGGGCAGAAGACAAGCCAATGTTACCGAACAAGGTGTCCATAGATATGCTTCCAGGTGGCAGAACCTTGCATGGCCCTGAAGGGTAACTCTTGTGTGGAGGCTGGAACAGATACCCTTAGAGTTGGCTCTGCTCTCTGTGTGTCTGTGGGACAGCTGGCTTGCAGGGTTCAGCTCTTGGATTGTAGGCTAGAGGCTAGTGACATTTTGCAGTGGGCAAGCTGAATCCATTTTTTAAAGACATTTTGAAACTCAGTTTAGGATGAAGTAAGACTTGATGCTTATGGATAGTTGAAAAATTTGCCAGACGTGGTCCTTTGTAATACTGTAATCTTTCTTTACTTCAAGAAATTGCTGACACCATTGTCTGCTGTGGGTGTGCAGAGCTATTCCTGCCCAAACGCTCTGCTACCCAGAGATAACGCAAAGTGTTTCCAACTCTCCGTATATTATCATGAAGCTTGAATGGCACTCAGCATTTCTCCCAAAGTCCCAGTTCACCCAGTCTTATGATTATGCAGTCAAATTGTGGTCCACAATTAACTCTTCCACCCCCAAGATGTGACTGAGAATTACATGACATGATGGGGGATTGCAGAGAACTGCTTAGTAACATGAGCTGTGAAGGCATTATTTACTTTGAAAATATTTTGAGGATTTCTTCATGATTTTGAGAGTTTGGATCTTGACTTGGAGCTGGAAACCTTCTCAGGAGTTGTTAGTGTTTTTCTCTGCTCAGTCAATCTTAGTTCTCATGCTTGGTTCAAGAAGTGACCTGCCTGGAGCGTACGGGAATACAGGTGAGCTGCAACACCAAAAAGCAATCCTTTGGGACACTCCAAGGTCACTGACGTATTTTCCCTTTGGTTCCTTCTTTTAAATTTGATGCAAATATGTGAATGATCCAATTGCTCTCAGATCACAAGGAATCAAGGAGGGAGTGTCGACCTACCAGAAGGCAGGAGGGCTCTGCAGAGGGATNTTTAAGAAGAGATTGGACATGGCCCTTAGTGCCATGATATAGTAATTGGAGTTGGATCAGGGGTTGGACTCGATGATCTTGGAGGTCTTTTCCAACCCAATCTATTCTATGATTCTATGATTCTAAGGTAGGAGTGTAAGGTCTCAAAGCTGGGGGTTTGCAAGGGGAACGATGCCTTAGCACCACATACCAGGGTCTGCAGATGTTGCTGAACCTGCTGTCAGTGGGTTTACTTGCTCTGTTTTCTTCCCACCTAAATGCGCCACTTTGCTACCTAAAGTATTGCACTGTCACTGTTTTATGCTGGCATCTGCTGCCCCATCCATTATCCCAGGATGGTGGGAAATTTTATTCTTGTATTTTACCTGGCATCCTGATGCTCAGAGCTTTTCATCTGACATTAACAAAGGATTTTATTGACAATTTTACAATAGCCCCATTTGCATCCAGTGTTCCAGTACCTCTTGTCTTGGCAGATGAAGGTGCTTCACTAATACTGGTAAATTTCATTTGACCAAGAACAACTAATTGTTAAGCAGCCAAATATTAATGAGAGGAGAGGACTCCTGAGTTATACCTGCATTACACACCTCTGCTCCCTCTTCACAGTGGATTAAAAGCAGTGGCCCCCACTGCCCTGCCAGTGGCAGTGTTATTCTTCCTGCAGAGATAAACGGCAACGATTGGAATTCCCCCCTTTGAAACAAGTGCCTAGTGAGAGGTTTTCTTGTCACTCACTGATGTGATGATTAGTTAGATTACTGTGAAGATCAAGGGTTGAGCAGACCTTGACTGTAGGATCTCTACCAGCATTAGTACAACAGAGAGATGTTTCCATCACAATACCTGGCATTGCACCACAGCCCTAAGGTACAGAACAGTGCAAAAACCTTCCCTTTTGCAGGGAAAGCTGAGGGCTAAAATAAACATGCTCTTCTGCTGGAAAGATACTTTTTCTTAGGTGTTATTAAAACTGGTATATTGATTGTATGCTTTCTGGCAGACCATTCTTCACTGTTAGGAAATTTCTGTTCAGGTCCCACTACTCAACAAAACTGAGCCTCAGTTGAATATCTTTCAGGACATTTGATTATTTTTCTATGAAGTGTCAAAAATATCCATTGTATCACAATTCTGAGTTGTAACCAATGAAAATAATAACTGGATGTTCTGTAGTAAAACACTTGTGGCTCTCAGTTGAAATGTGGCTTCTTTCACTCTTTTCATCTCTGTGTTCAAAAAGAAAACACTCGGCCCTAACAATTTTCAGGTTTCACTGAAATAAAATGTGTATTTCTCAAGCATGTTTATTCTGACGTCCTCCCAGGCTATGCATGGATGGGTTAATACAAGCTTTTCCTGTATTTTCTTTATCCTAGATGGGGGTGTGAGCTGGGGTGTAAGCATCCCTTTGGACTATGAGTGCTGTGGGGAGATGTAGGGAGGATGAGGAGCAGCGAGCCCAAGGACCAAGGCAATGTACAGAGAAGATGCTGTAGCCACAGGGACAACCTGACAGGTGACAGCATCTACATCAACTCAGATACCTTTCTGAGTTTAGGATTATAGATCAAAGCCTGAAAAAAGAGCTGAGTAAAACCAGAACGAAGTCTTACTTGCATAGTAGACTATTACATTTAATTCTGTATATGAGTTTTTCATGTCCCTCATGTAGGCTACAACCAAATGATAAGAAAGTTCTCACTTTGTATTGCCTGGCTGGATAGGAATGATGAAATTGCTAATCGGGTCTGGCCTGACAGTGGAGATTTTCTGTTTTCTTAATGAGCTAATTAAATTTTTCCTTCACAGCCATTTGCCATTATTCCATGATTAGAGGAGCAACACTGTGTAACACATGGCCAGCCTTGCACTGTGAGCTGCGAAAATGGCCATATTCCCATTGTCCATTTTAATTTGGTAAGCATAGAAATTACAGTTGGACAAGCTAAAGTCATATGCAAATGGTAATAAGCACCTCTGCACACAGTAAATATAAACATCAGCCAAGATCATCTTGTGGATGCCTACCATGTATTTCAGAGCAATTATTATTCTTAAAGACTTGTGCAGACTGGCCATTCATACTAACAGTAGCCAGTATTAATGCCATTTCTGCAGAAGATTTTTGGTAGTACAGGCTGCCTTCTGGAGACTAACACATCTAACAGAAGTTTGGTACATGTGCTGGGGAGGGTGCAAAGCAGGACTAGCTTCCTGCAAGCATCCTGGATGAGACCACCTTGATTCAGGGAAGCAGAGAGGAGACTCTGCACTGATGGATATAAATTGTGAAGCTCCACCTGCCATTTGGGGCATTTGACCCTGACCTGTGTTGCTTTTAAATAAAGATATAGCCTTGCTGCCCTCAAATCCAGGGGATCTGCAGCAAAAAATCTTGCCCAAATCTTTTCTCATCGACATATTCATACTGGCATCTTCTGAGGGGAGCATGGGCTCATGGCTGTAGCTTTTCTTCCATTAGCCTGATCAATGGTAATGTCTCCTTTGTTGGGCAAGTAAGCCCTTGTGAGTCAATCTGAGATATCCTTAGGGGATCATCAGGACCGCTGAATGCAGATGTCATTAAATGTATTCCAGGCTCAGTCCTCAGCAGGTCTGGTCTCCACTGAACTGGAATAAATTAGGACCAACCAAGCCCACTGATGTTAACAGTGCTACAGCATAGGAAAAACGACAAAACTATGTTAGAAAAGGCCCTCCTCAGACTTTTTGTGGAAAAAAAAAACCACAACAAACCAAATTAGATACATACCTAGATGAGAAGAGAGGTAATTTTAAAGCAGATGTCCATTAAATGGACAGATGATCCTTCTATTGTAGCAATAATTTCAATAGGACAAATGCATACAAAATCTGCTGGTTCCCTGTGTAATTTCTGAGATCACTGTGAGTTGATGTTAAGGGTTGTAACAAGTGGGTAATGTGCAGCCTTTCAGACACTGCAATAAATTTTCAAAGAGCCTGCAAATTTTTCTTGACAGTGCAGTCTCAATTATTAGAGGATTCAGCAACAGAAAACATCAGGGAATGGCAGGCTTTAGTTTTTTTCATGGAGAGTATTTATACTTTTAATAGTAGCTAATCCTTCAGGTTCATTTCATTGTTCAGGCAGGAAAGAAGGCAGCAGACTATCATACGAGGGCATATGGCAATCCCTTAGAACAGGCTCTTGTAGACTCATTTATTGCACATAAGCTTTTAATTGTCTCCACGCTCTTACTGGATGTGTGCAAACCCCTTTAGCCTGTCACACAGCTGACCCAAGTCCAGTGAAACTAAAAGAAATGTTCCCATTGATTTCAGTGAGCTTTGGATCAGGCTTTATGAGTCACTATTTATTCATAAAAATGACCCATTTCCAAAATGAATGCCAGTGAGGAGCATCAATGCATGCTGTTTTGAAGGGCTCCATTTCTCCTCTATACTGCTGCAACTGTTTCAGACCATAATGTACGTCATTTTTATATGGTTGCTAGAAGGTCCAGTTCAAAGAGAGACATGTACTGGAGCTATGTACACAGGGCTAGGGATATAGAATCATAAAATCATTTCACTTGGAAGAAACCTTTAAGATCATCAAGAACAACCGTTAATCCAGCAGCACCAGGCCACCACTAAACCATGTCCTTAATCACCACATCTACATATCTTTTCAATACCTCCAGGGACAGTGACTCTTGTCACTTCCCTGGCAGCCTGTTCCAATGCATGACAACCCTTTCACTGAAGAAATTTTTCCTAATATCCAACCTAAACCTCCTCTGGTGCAATTTAAGGCCATATTTCTTGTAAAACCAGGGTTAAAAAACCCATCCTGACATTCTCTAATACCAAGTCAGGATGAAAATGTCACCTATCGAATCTGTTCCTTCTGTGCACATTTTTTTAATCGAGGAGATTCAATAACATTCATGCTTAAAGCAGTAGCGTATCATATATGATGGGAAGTAGGACTTAGTCTCTAGCATTAATAATCAAAATGTCAGTCTCTGCCTAGCTCCACAGGTGGTGTTTTTTTCTTCACTGCTGCGTGTACTGGATTGTTCCCTGCCTGGTACTTTGCTATTGCATTTTTGGTCTCATAATCTGAGAACTAGAAAGAAATTAACTCTCAGAAAGAAGTACTTGTTTCCAAAGAGAATGAACTTTGAGAGCATCTTAATTTGTATGAACTTCTTGACCTACTTCATTCAGATAAAATGTTACAGACGGTGCAATACCATCAGTAGTCTTTATAGAATCATAGTATCTTTATGGTTGGAAAGGACCTCTAGGATCATCAAGTCTAACCTTCATCCTAACATCTCTCTATCCACTAGACCATAGCCTCAAGTGCTATATTTACTTGTTTTTTAAACACCTCCAGGGATGGTGACTCCACCACCTCCCTGGACAGTTTGTTCCAATGCACAGGTGAGTCTTATTTTTTGGTGCAATATTTTTGGCTACCAGAAGCACAATGAGCAGGAACAGCTTATGAGTACTTCCTGTCCTTCCAGTCAATAAAAATATTCAGTAGAGTATCCTTGAAAGGAAATGCTGCAGGCAGATGAACAGCTTCCAAAAGGAAGTTTCCACAGGCAGTCCAATGCTTCACCACCTGCCCTGAATATTGTGCATTTCTAACAAATATAAATTAACACTTAAGCATTAAAGTAGATGGTTTCTTAATTAAACATGATAACCACAAAATCATAGAATCATTTGAGTTGGAAGGGACCATAAAGGTCCACTGGACCAGGTTGTGCAAGGCCCCATCCAGCTTGGTCTTGAACACATCCAGTGATGGAGCATCCACAACTTTCCTGGGCAACCTGTTCCAGTGTCTCACGGACCTCACAGTGAAGAACTTTGATAATAAATAGGACTCCGTGATGCACTTGATCTCATTGAGACCCCACCATCAGGGGTTACAGACTGACATAGGGTGGATGTGGAAACAGGTAGGACTGCTGTGGCTGTGTTGGCTGATGTCACACTGTTGGAAGTTTAAGTGGGAGACAGTCTCAGTGCAGTACCCCTCACACCATTGCCATGGTGGTGACAGTCCCTTTGTTGCTCTCGTTCAGCTCCAGTTCCTGCAAAGGCAGTACTAGAATCACTGAATATTTTTAGCCCACTTTTCCAGTTACATTTCTGTACACTTACAAGATTATTACTTCTTTTCCAGGAGTTGATATTTTATTCTTTCTCTGAAATGTTTTGAGAGTCTTTCCATGTTTACTACTGAAGACTGACCTCAACCTCTGGGAGGGTCATGAAGCAAATCCTCCTGAAAGTAATTTCTGAACACATGAAGGGCAAGAAGGTGATGGGGGATATCATACCTCATCAACCTGACTTTTCTATGGTGAGATTGACTATCTTTGTAAAGAAGGAGATGCTGTTTACTGTGACTTTAGTACCTATCCACAACAATATCACCAGCCAAACTGGTGAGATACAGCCTAGATCAGTGGGTGGACATAAAGGGACAAAGAACATTACCAGTGGCACTAAGTCCAACTAGTGACAACCCTCAGGGACCATCACTGGAGTCAAAGCATTAGTGTCTTCACCAGCTTTGTGAATGATTGGACACAGTACACTCTCAGCAGTTTTGTGGACTGTATCAAACTGAGAGAAGTGTTCGGTTTACTGGAGGGCAGACTGCTGTGAAGGGGTACCTGGGCAGGCTGGAGAAATGGGCAGACGGGAATCCCATGGTATTCAGCATTAGGAAAAGCAAAGTCCTGCACCTGGGGAGGAGCAATCCCATACATTAGTATGGGGGCTGAGTGGCTGGAGAGCAGCTCTGCAAAAAAGAATCCAAGGATCCTGCTGAACAATGAACCAGCAGTGTGCTGTATCAGCGAGTGTTTCCAGTAAGTCAAGGGGAGTGTGTCTTGCCCTCTACTCAGCACTGAGGAGGCACATCCAGTGTACTGGATTCAGTTTCAGGCTTCCTAATAGAGGAAAGACATAGATGTTCTGGGGTAAGCCCAGTAAAGGGCCATCAGATAGGTTGGTATACAGAAGATAGTGCCAAACTCCTCTTAGCAGTGCAGTCTACAGGTCTACAGATCTACCAAAAAAAGTTCATTGGACAGGACTATAACAATATATGATGAACACAGGCTGGAACTGGAAAAATTACTGTCACATAAAAGGAAAAAAATCATTGTGAGAGTTGTCAAACAGAGGAGCAGACTACCGTAGCCCAGAGAGGTTGTTCAATCTTCATCCTTGGAGATTCTGAAGCTCTGCTGAGCAGCTGCTTTCACTGGACCATCTTTAAGCAGGGGTCACAGCAGGCAGCCTCTAGAGGCCCCTTCCAGCCTATGTGGGTCTGTGATTCTGCAATAGCAAACAGCTGAATAAATCTTTTTCAGCACTGCTGCCAGTTTCCTTGTCTTCACATCATGAAAAACTTTGTCAGTGGAAGAGGCCAAGGCAGCTGTCATCAGGAGAAGGAACAGCTCCCTCCAAGGGCCAGGCCTGCCAAATGACACTGGCACAAACTTCTGACAGTAGCTGAGAAAAATAGGGGAGCTAGTAGACTAGAAAAATCACAAGCAAGAGTTCAGGCTCAGAAGTCATTGTAATGGAAACAGATAAAAAGCTACAGACCTTTTCCAAGAAGTCTTCTATTTTTTTTCTACATAGCTCCTAAGGTTCAAGCGAATCCACCTTTTTGCATTGTATCTTCATATGCTGCCATGCAGAAAGAGTGGCAACAAGTAGACTGTCACTGTTCTATGTTCCTGTGCCACTTGCAGGAGCTGAATTGTGAGCAAAGTAATCTGCAGCTGTAGAAGCATTTCTGCTTGCATTTACAGCTCTGCTACAACACAGATGCTTAAAAATCTTCTGCATGGCTAAAGGTGTTTCTGTCTTCACAACTAAAAGGATACACTTTACTATTACATCTTTTACTGTCTTTCCCCAAGGTGTGGCTGAAAGATGACAAACTGGCTTGTTCTAGGGGTGTAGAGATGTCCTGGTGCTGACCTGGCATCCTTGCTTCCTTCCCTCCATCTGCCCTGTGCTGCTCTGAGTCAACACAGTGATAAGGAAAATTACCTGAGCAGCAACAATCTAAAAAAGGAACAGCACTTGATAAATAGCTTTCCAAGCAGAGTTTCCTTTAAGGTGCTGCTTGGAAATGAGGCACTGTGGAGATGAAAAGCTGAAATCAGCCCAGGGAAAATGCTCTGCCTCAGTAATAGTGCCTTGCTTTATTTTTCACAAAGTGCATCAGTAGTGGCTGTAAAAGCATTTGAGGAGTGAGAGGGAGAATTGCAAAAGGACATATGGGAGGCGGGAACTGAAATCATATTATATATGCATAGAAAGCTGGGGTGATACAGCAGGCCACATTTATTTCAGTGTCCTGGAAGGGTTATATTGTTTCACCTCTAATTATGCAGCATGTTTTTGGGTGAGATGTCTCCTTCCTTCAGCCACACTTGTTAAAAACATTTAAGCACATGCTAAATTCTATGTGTGTGAATAATGCTATGTTCACTTAGCAGAGGCCCTAATGACTTAATCTCCTTAAGTCTCCTATTAATTCTTAGGATACTTATTTCCTGCTGTGGGAAGTGCCATGACCAGCAAGATTACGACACAGTGGATAAAACTCCTTGGCACAGAACATAGGAGATAGAAACCCTCTGTCATACTACATCAATTATCTGAGCCTCAATATTCAGGCTCAGTTTTACTTTCATGTCATTACCACACAGTTTATAAGTAGGTGCTCGTATACAAGAGCTGTGACAATAGATGTCATTACAGGAAACCCCATGCAAAATTCTTTCATCTACTTGGAAACATGAAAGAAAGATTATGGGAGCATCAGTTCAGCACAGAAATGTGCTCAGAAGATTTGTCTTGATCATGGAGTTGAAAGGAAGAAGCAGTTGTGCTCCCGAAATGCCCGGTGCTTCTCTCTGTTGAAAATAAACTGCTGACTCTAATGATTGCCCTTTCAGAGATGGTCTATTTTAAAACAACACAGAGACACCAGAAGGGGCAATCACAGGAATGACAACAAGCAATAATGCAAGGCAAGCCAGGATGGATTTTTGATCTACAAAAGGATTCCTTTCATGCTCATACTGTAGCACTGGACTTTACACGAAGTCTTATGAACCTTGGGTATGGAGAAGGAAACGCTGGCAGACAGAGGCACAGCAGTTATATTTGTGCTGCTGAGAGGGGAGTACTTTGCAGCACGGTCTGGAGCAGATTTAGCTTTCCTGTGCAGCAACATGTGCTTGATTTGTCTGTTTACTATTGAGTATCTGCTGAAGTGCTTTACTGAGCTGGATTTTTAAATGTAAAGCAATATCCTGCCTCTGGGGAACTCATGGTGAAATGCTGGGTGTTTCAGTGATAGGGGAATTGTACCCTGCTGTGTACTGCTTATTAGTGAATCACCTCTGACCCACTGCAACATCCTGAAAATATAAGTTTGTCGCATTCTAAGCCCAAAGTGCCTGTGTGGCCTGTCCGGAGAGTGAAGGAGCCCTGAAATTCTTTCCTTCAGTGCATTTCTAGTGGATGTGGTTTTTTCCACACTCTCACAGAGCCTTTCTGGGTGGGTTAGTAAGCCTTTGCCAGTTTCGCCTTCATTCCCTCTGTCATTCCTCATTGCTTGGATCATGTCCCACATTCAGTACAACTGCTTTCTATCATTGCAGTGTTCATTAGGATTTATTTTTGTTTGTGTGTGCACTGGCACAGCTATTGATGAAATGGTGTAAGTAGTGTATAAGCCTAAACAATAATAAATGTGATCTCTCTCTCGACATGTACAACAAGGTAAGTAATACAGCAATATTTATTTGTGTATAAGATTTACTTTTTCAAAGAGAATTTGATGAAGTTAGAAAGACAAAGGATAGTGAGACCTGCATAACACTGTAGAATTGGCAGAGTTGCTGTGGGCCTTGCTTTTCTGCCTTTTTTATGGCTCCTTCCTAAACTACATCTTCTTCCTACAACACTGGGACTCCAGGAGTAAAGTGCAGGTTAGCACATTTCTGAAATGTGTGAAGAACTGAGGACTGGAGATTTCTTGGCACTCATGATAATGTACAAAGCATAATAAATACAAATATTTAATAAGATGTGGACTTTGCGAAAAGTCACTGCCTTTTCAGTGGTCCCATAACCACTAGATCTCCTCAGAGATACTTCAGTCAGTCAAACCTCCATCATCTCAAGAGACCCATGATTACAAGTGGGCTCATCCCACCTTTACAGGGCCCTTCTCACTACTGAACATTCACCTTACACAATTATGGCAAACTGCTAGAAACAAGCCCCCAGGGCTGAAGTTAAGGTATGACACCTGTGTGTTCTAGGGAAATAATAAATATGTCATTTATAGTATAGTATTTATAGTGTCCATAATATTACATGGTACAATAGACATTTATCCCATTTAAACAAACAATAACGTCAATTCTATCCTGCTTCAGTAAAGAGAAAATAAACATAGGAAGCATTTGCTTGTAAAGAGGAACTGCAGATAATACCTAAAATCTCTTATTTCCCCTTCAAGAAAGTTGTAAGGTGGAAAAAAGCAACATATTTCAGAGAAGAGACTAAGAACATGGACATTTTCCCTTGATTTCTAAACAGACAAATGTCATTTGAACAAGGCATATTTCCTTTCTGTATCAATGCTTAAGTTTTTAAGCTTTGGCTTTTTTAACAAACTGATGTAATTCTTGAGATTTCCTCTCTAAAAGACACAGGAAAAAAAAAGGGATTTCAGCTTTAAAACTGCTGTCAGCTGAACATCAGTGTGCAGTGTGTAGGATTTACAAATGGGCTAGTCCCCTGCATGAAGTCAGGGCAGTTCCTATCCACTGAAGGCCTTGGACTCTTTAGACTTTACAGGGAGATGCCTTCTGGCAATCATGCCTGTGGCCTCAGCTGATTGCTCTGCCACTTCAGTTGCCTAATTTTCTATTCTGAACATTTTGCTCTCTGGTGTGCTCCCTGGTTTTATTGCTATTCTCCTATTTTTGAAGTTTTCCTTTCACCTTGGTTATTCTGCCTGAGTAGCATTCTTGGTTTTTGATCTTGCCTTTGCAAGAACATAATTTTGAAGAGAGGTGTAAGTAGCTGCCATACCCATGTGAAGGTGGATCCTGCCTGAGGCTGCTGCTGTGCACACCAGCTGCCACTCACCAGTCAGAAATGCAGAAAGACAGAGATGGACAAAGCATTGGGAACCTCTGACGCAAACATGGGTTATGTGGAAAGCCAAAGGAGGGTGTGTGGATCTGTTTCATGACTAGATGTGGCAGCAGTGTGAGGAGGAAAAGCACAGGTGCTGTTATATATGAAGATAGCTGTCTTTGCCTTCTCCTTCTCCTCTCCAGTAAACCACCCACTGCAATCTAGGGGGTCTCTTGGTACATCTAATTAAAAAAGCATCTAAGCAGAGCTGTCAGTATGCAGAGATGTGGGGCCTGTTCTTCATAATTAGACAGCACTGTAGCCAATCAATGGCTACTCAGGGTCTTCTTCCAAGGGAGACACCTCCAGAGTTCAAAATGCTGCCTGATTCCTCTGACTGACTTAGAGCACCATCTGGTTGTGAGAGATGATTACAAGGGTCTCATCTCACTACCTCATAAGTACACATAGATCTGCTTTTATATTATTTGTTTATATTGTTTTTACTCTGCTTAGTCTGGCTTTATAGTCCCTTGTAAAATGCCATATTACTTGAAGAAGCCTATGAAGAAAGCCTGTGTGATAAGTGCAGTAATATTCTTCAGAGGGCTTCAATGCACTGTGATTTTTTTCAGTAGACTTAGCCAACAGCAATATTTAATTTATATGTAGAGCCTGAGTGATCTTTATGTGGAGAAACCTTTTCTGGCTATTTGTTTCCAGCAGCTCTAGTATCTGCTGTTGCTGTTTGTGATGCAGATGGCTTTCTAGAAAAGTTCCCGTTTGGAAGCTTTGCCTGGATGAAGGGAGGACTAGACTACTTTTCTGAGCCGTTACCTCTGCTACTGATGTCATGGTATGTCTAGAAACATCATGGTTCTGGACCAAATCATTGCTGCCTATGGACAGATGCAGGAGGAGATGGATCTACAGGTACAGTCCAGAACCAGCATATTTTGAACTTGTTTTTAGTGGTTTTTAGCAAGCATGGCCCTGAATTTCCATCTGGGATTTCAAAAAAAATCTTCTTAGCTGTCACATTTGGGAACATAATCCTGCACAACAGTAAGAATGACACCATTTCTGGAAAAATTGTATTAAGCAGGTAGGCAGGCAATTTCACCAGCCTTGACCTTTTCTAACATTCATGGCAGAAATTTAATTCCATTTCCATTTGACCAGCTCTTACTGACTGCCTTTATTTATTTGCTTTTGTAGATTGGGAACTATGTGGGGCAATGTGTGCACTATGTTTATTCCTTGCCTGTCAAGACACAAGTTCATTTCTATTCATGATTTGCTGTGGGTCTCAGCAGCTTTGCTGGGGTGGAAAACCAGGATTTTCTCCAGAAGCTACAAATCTATGTGAATGCTTGAATATCTTCTAAGTGTGTGACTTTTGTACAGTAGTAAGTGCCTTGGACATCCAAGGTTAGAGAAGAGATGAAAGACTCTAGTAGTATAAAGAAGGTGCTGTTGATGCAGGCTGACACTGTTAGGCATCTAAACCCCTCCATGGCTTTGGACCTATGTGGCTTTTTAAGGGAAGTTAATATCAAGTATGATTTTCTAAAGTGCTCAATCAAGTAAGCCAGATGAGTCCAATAAAATTGTAATAAAACCTTGGAGGGTAATGCCGAGAGTTTCATAAAGAAAATGGCTGTACAATGTGAAATTCAACAGGAGCTACTCCAGAGACATGAATTTACTGTACTGCTGATGGAGGGGCTTGGTTGTACCTTGCAGCAACCAGCATATCTCCTCTTCTACGTCATGCCTTCTGAGCTTGACAGGCAGCTAAGGAAAATAACTCTTATCCGTCATTGGTCCCCTCCAAGTCTGTGAAATCCAAACTCCTTAGACCCAAGCCTCTTTCTGCTGTAGATGACAAGGAGCCCAGGTTACAGTGCCAGTTCAAGGGAAAAATATCTCACATAGCATATCAGGAAACACTGATAACTTTCTGTGCTGTGGTGAACTTCCTCTATGCCTGGTAGTTCTCTAGCTCAGTTCCAGCTCTGAATTTACTTCCTTGCTTTTTCCATAAAATATGGCTTATTTCAGGACCCTCTGCTCTTGCCTGAAGTCATACCCATCCATGTAGTATAACTTAAGAAAGTTTGCCTATTCTTTTCCCAATTTTTACAGCTGTTTTAGTAAAGACACTGAATTGTCCTAGTAACTCTGTTTTTCTTAGGCACTGGCATGTAGGCATTTCCCTTATCAGTTTTATCTTTTCCTTTCAAACCTTATTTTACTGCAGGCTGAGATCCTTTAAATCACACAGTTTTCCACTGACCGGTCTGGAAGTGCAACAGGACTGGAGCTGCAGGCAGAAATGAAGTGTATCTAAGGTCAGATACTCTGTGGAAGTCCCCATTGAAATGACACAGAGGACAGACTCCTGTCATCAGTGTTGCTTCCAGCACTGCTGGCCCTACGCAGCATATGAAGTAGTACCCACTAACAACAGGATAAAGCATGGAGGATTATTTCTATGCATTTCTCCTCACCTTTGTTTACAAACACACCACTGTAGTACCCTGGAGTGAAATCCCACAGCATCATCTCTGCCTATTATGGTGACATTAGAGTAGCTGTCTGCTTGGCCAATGCTTCTCTACCTCCATTGTCAAGTGGGGTGCATGAGGGAAGGGAGTTAACCCTGGAGGTGGTTGTCCCAGTGGCAGGTTGTTGTGTTTCCATCCCCCTGAGGGCTCGAGTGTTCTGGACAGAGGGGTATGGCTGCCTTTCAGTGCATCCCAGGCATTTCCAGTTAGTGCATCAACCTCTGAAAGGACATAACTTGAGGTAGTGCTCATTCAGTTGCACTGTGGTGAGGATGTGGTGCGAAGTTTAGGAAAAACAGCAGCTATTCAGTCTTGAAAGATGGCCTCAGCTGTGAGCGAACAATCCAGAAGCCAGACAAGTGGGACAAACTCCCAAGGCTTGGAAACGGGTGCGTAGGGAGCTGCCTGTGCCCGAGTGATAGTGTGCTGAGGTGCCACAGGGGCTGCAGGAATAGACAGGTTTCCAGCCCTGTGGGAAGAAAATGCCTCTGCATTGAACACAGGATGTTACTAATGGCTGTGGATGCACACTTGTCATGGAGGTAACAGTGTGAAGTAATTAAAACACAGATGAAGAATAAGTGATGTGAGTTAATAACCAATGGGAAAGTGGGTGATATGTATGAGAGTGCACACATGAAGGAAGATAAGCCGTAGAGTCATTGGGGTTGAGTTTTAATATACCTTGTCTGTGCTGTGTCAGCAATCCTCTGACACCTACCACACAGATGAATGATAGCTGCTCCTGGTTTCTTTCAACAGCTCATTCTTGATCTGATATCCTGAGTTATCTTCCAGAATACAATCAGCTTCAACTAGCTGAGAGTCGTGTTTTAATATTATGGTAGCTAAATCCACAAATAACTCTCTTGTCTTTGATGAGTCTTGAGACAGTGTGTGATGTTTCACACAAGGTACCTGGATATCTGCAGGGAAGTATTTGATATCTGTTATGGTTAATCTCTATCTTACAGTGCATGTCTCACCCTAACCAGGACACCATGAAGCTGATACAGAGAAAAATATTGTCCATGAACCACCTTTCTGGAGTGGACAAATAAAGGGTGATCACCCTTCATCAAGGAGGTAACAGAAATGTTGCAACATACCCAGAGCAAATGCATGAATTTTATAGTTCCCAACACAAATATTCCTTTGAAAGTGCTCCTGCACCTTCACCGCATGGTGAAACTGCAAGTGAAGTGACCGCTAAATACAATTCATTACTTTTCTCACATGACTATGAGAAAAGGCACTATTATACAAGAAAAGGTACTATTATACTGAAAAAAGCAACACTATCAGCCACTGCAGAGGTGAAGGGCTGATTTACACGCTCTCTCATGCTTACGTGGCTCAACAACAGCTGCATAAACAATGTTTGGCCACTCTCTGGTAGTTTATTTGTTGTGGACATAATTAGTAATAATTCTTTGAGAATTCATCAAGAGAATAATGGTAAGAAAGGCGTGAAGAGGAGTCAAGGTGTATTTAAAAGGAAAAGGTTGTGTTACTGGCTTCTGTAACAAGAGGTTAGTGGAAAAATTGCCTCTGTCTATGGAGACTTTCCATTTACCAAATGTTCTATATTTGATACTCCTGCAGTTATCTTTTGAAGAGGTAAATTAGACATGATAAGTTTCAGAGTTAATCATTACTGTTACACATTTGAAACACCACCTGCTATTTGCAGCATAATTAATGATGTTATGACTCTTGCACAGTGGTTTTAAATAGTCTTCAGCAACGTCTATCATTTGAATTAGTTAAGAAACATAAGCTTATCTGCTCCTGTAAAACAAATGCTTTGGCTGTGCTTTTCATCATTCATTCATAAACTCCCTCTATTTTAGAATATCTCTGCAAGAAATGTGCCAGCATGAAGCTGAAAAAATGCCTCAAGAAATGTGAATTTGAAACTTTTCAACAGATCTATGATGAACTCGTCCATTGCAAGCAAACAAACCTCCTATCGGTATCTCTTATCCAAAGTGTGTAATTCACAGTAATATAACTCATGGTGGGTCCAACAGCAGTTGTGAAGCTTCTCTAGTCATAGTAAATAGGTAACTATGCAAATTGATGAACACTTATCTGTAATCAAGAAAAAAAAAGAGTGGAGAAATCAAAGGGTTTTTTTTTCTCATTTGCATGCTTAAAATATGCTTATATGTGGTGATTTTTAACAACTGACTGCATCAACTTAAGCACACACCCAAGCCAAGTCTAAAATCATCTGCAAATCCCACCTTGGGGAATTTTCAGGAAAATAAATTAAAGTCGCTCTAATGCTAAAAGCTCCACTAACCTCATCTGGAGATAGACCTTAGAAGGAAGAAACTCTTCTTGATGCATTTATATTTAATTTCCATTATTCTTCAACATATAGGGGAAGGGAAAATTTATGTGGCTTGTGAGCTTCACATCTGCGGCAGCACTGCTGTGCAAAATGCAGGACTGAGAAGATCAGTGCATGAAGGTAGCTTTCATCACATGCTTCTGCTGACCCGCCTAGCTCAGAGGCTCGAGGGGGGAGGCCATCAGTGAGTACATTTACTTTTTTATTCATGAGCTGTCTCACATTTAATGGGAGCTCTGAACATTGCTGTCTCCTTAGAGCTCCACTGACATCAATGGGGTAAATGTATAGAAATCAGCCAAACTAACATAATCCCTTTTGTACTACTGTCATGAGTTGAGAACAAAACCTTGAGCAGGCAGGCCCTAAGCTGTCATGTATGATTACTGCAGCAAAAAACTAAACAGCTAAATTTTGGACCATCCAAAAATTTACCTGCTAAGCAACACAGTAAGCAAAGAATCTCCACAGACACCTCTTGATTGCTCTGAGTTGTGTGTGCAGTGAGTAGGTAAGGCACACTCACCCCATGGGTTGTGCTGGTGGGTGCTCAAGTCAGGTTTCCATGTACTTCTGGGGATAAATAACTAGCCATGAGAATGAACATGAAGGGGATTCAGGGGAAGTAGGTTTACCAATAATACTGAGAGAGGGCTAAGATCTAGTGGTGGGATCCTACAAGCCAGAGGGATGCATGGATATGCCTCATCTTCTACCTGGAGTGGACTATTACCTTAAGCTTTACTCCCTGTACCTTCAGGCAAACAGAAATACAAGGACAACATGTGACAGCATGCCTGGAATGGGCCATCTCACTCCAAACAGGGTTTTTTTTCCCCTTAGAAATTATGCATCTGTGTATTATCCCACATCTCAGTGAGCTCCATATTCTCAGCAGCTCACTGAAAGGCAGTGTTGCCATAGGTGTTTCATTGGAAATTTCCACATTCACACTCCAGCACACTTACTAGATTTTTTGGAAGATCTCCCCTCTAGACAGGCAAGTCCAAGCTCATTTACTAGACTTTATGCAGTAGATGGGGAGAAACTGTCACACATAGGGGTGACTCATTGCTCTACCAGGTATATTGACCTGGGACAGGCCAATCTCTGTTTCTTACTGTCATTTGAGTCAGCAAATGCAGGAACTTCAGATGCATTCATGCATGCTTGGTCAGATGACCCGCAGTCTTTGAACCTGCTTAGGTCTCTTTCCTAAGGCTGTGTTTAACCTGTCTGCAGTCTCATGCTATTTCCATGTTCATTTGCATAGTAGGAAAAAATGAGAAGGTAAGTCACAGGCTAAATTCTATAGTTTTCTACCCAAAATTCTCCTCATTATTAGGATCTGTATTTGGCCAGAAAAAATGTTCACTATGTCCTTTCCACTTGAAAAATTCAATGCACAGTCTCTCTCCAGTACTTTTGCAGCAGGTCCTCTTCATTAATAATATATATATATACAGTCTCAGCATCATTAAGAGTGGCACCTAGCCAGAGGTCATCCCATATTCTAACTTTCATGAAACAGCAATTCTTGATGGAGGCTGATTCTGGATATTATTTTTTTTAATGGCTTCATATATGCTTTCTTTAAGTAATACAGGGACCACAAGGGTTAGACTTGGACACTAGCTTCCATAATTTCTTGTATATGTATTTCAATAGATAAGCATTATTGTTATAAAAACTATATATACTCTCTCTATATATATACAGACTACACATATATATATATAAAACACAATTTTGGTGTGTCTGTATGTGTATATAAGGGACCAGATGTATCAGCTCGATATTCACAAGGTGATGGGGCCTCATGGGATTCATCCCATAGTACAGAAGGAGATAGCAAATGTTATGACAGGAGCCTTCTTGATCATCTACCAAAGGTCTTGAGAGTCTGAGGAGGTCCTCCGTCACTAGAAGCTAGCCAGTGTTATTCCAATCTGAAAAAAGGGTGTGAGGGAAGACCCAGGGAACTACAAATATGCTAGTCTAACCCATTTCCTGAAAAAAAATATGTAGAAGATCATACTGGGTACTACCGAAAGACATTTAAAAAACAATGAAATCATGAGGCACAGTCAACATGGGTTCACAAAGGGAAAGTCCTGTTTAACTAAAATTTTATATACTTGTATCATGTGTCATGTAGCAGACAAAGGAAGGTGGTGGATGTAGGTTTTTAGTGGTCTTTTGATACTGTCCCTCACAGCATCCTTATGGATAAGTTGTCCAGCTGTGAGATGAGCACGTACATGTTGCACAGGCTGAATGGCAGATTTCAAAGGGTTGTAGTGAATGGGCTACATCTGTCCAGTGTGCCTCAAGGCTCCATCCTAGGGACAGCTCTGTTCAATATGTTTATCAGTGATTTGGATGCAGAAGTTGAATGCACCATTAACAAATTTGCTGACTGTATCAAACTGTGAGGTTCTGTTGACTCTTTTGAGGAACAAGAGATGGCTCCAAATTACATCGGGGAGGCTCAAACTTGACATCAGGAAACATTTATTTATTAAGAAGGCAATCAGACACTGGAACAAGCTTTCTAGAGAGGTGATTGATGCCCCAAGCCTATCAGTCTTTAAGAGGCATTTAGATAATGGACTTAATAACATAGGCATTTAACTTTTGATCAGCTCTGAAGTGGCCAGACTGGCCACTGAACTATTCTATTCTTTCTATTCTATTCTATTCTATTCTATTCCATTCCATTCCTTTCCATTCCATTAATTAGTAATGTTTTGGAGGTGTTATGATATTTGGAAAAGATCTGCTCTACAGAGCAGGACCTTGGCAACAAACACACAGAAATTTGGCAAGAAGTCTGACTATGCTGTGTTTTATTTACCTGCTTTCACAGACAGCAGATTTTTCAGGAACTGTGTGTTTAGCCATGCAGCTGTGTCCTTGCTGTCTGCCAGGGTGTAAAGCTTGGTGAAGAAAGAATAGCTGTCACTCCTCTCCAGGGACCTCTGCTGAGTGATGGCTCTGGTGTCTTTATTTCTCTTTTCAGATCTATACTGTTGAGGAGGCTTATTTCTTATTTTTATAAATTACTGGTGTGATTCTCTGCTCTCAAAATTGTGCTCTCAATACAAGTCAAGTGAAATACTATCAAGCCTGTCACCACTTGCACTGATGAGGCAATTTGCTTGTGAAGGGTTTGAAGGGCACCCTGGTTGCATGCTTCCCTGGCAGCCACTCCTGTGACGCTGGAAAGTACCCTGGGATGCTGGAGGCAATTCATGTCATCTCTCTCTCAAGGAAATATAACTTATGTACCCAAAGGGAGACTGTAAATCTTAAGGACAATTTACTTCACACCCTCTCCAGGTTCTCATGCTCTCACATGCATACACATGCCAGACTTTATATACAACCCCACCACCTGAGGATCCAGTTATGCCAGTGCTGTCTATTTTTACTTGATTACTGTAGGGAAGAGGTAAAGATGTGACAACATTCGTGTCCCTCCTCACCCCACCCCCGCGCCCCGCCCCCCCTC
>VWZY01001385.1:52557-99034 GCA_013399075.1 Chloroceryle aenea
TACCTGGATGTTCAAAACAGCAGAGGCCAAAGAAACTCATTTTCAGATGGATTCTTCTAAACTCTGGCCCCTGGGACAAAGATAGGTCAGGCTAAGCTGCTAGAAAAGGAGTTTGCTGCACTCTTAAATGGGCAAAAAAAATCATCAATACAAGAGCAAACCAAATGGGTGCAGCTGAAGGAATTTAATTTTGTTACTGTGCCTTCATCAAACTTCTTTGAGTGGATGGATAACTTATAACTGTAAACTTTAATAAGGGCCTTACACATACTATGTGTACCTTTGAGGCTGCCTTTCTTATTTCTCTCTCTTATTTGTGTTTCTCCTGTCCCCACACTTGTTTCCAGGCTGATATTGCATTGATATTTCCATGGGATGCAGCACACCTTTCTTGCTTTCCTCTGCTGTATTTTTTGGACTTTATCTTGACTGCTTGCATCCTGATTTTTCTGTTCCAAACTTACAAATTGGAACAACTTCTCTCACCCTTATTTGCATTTTCTCTTCACAAACTGTTTAAATCAGCAGTGAGCCCATGGGATTCCCTGGTGGTGCTGCCATGTAAGTCTGTTATAGCTGGGAAAAGTTAATGCTATGAATTAGTCTTGGATAGTCTGTGAGAAATACAAAAGAAATCACAAGTTCATATCCTAGCAGGCAACATATTCTTCCAGTTTTGTTCTAGTGTTTCAACTTATATTCATAAGTTTAATACAATATAACACAAAATATCTATCCAGACTGCAAGATGTGATGGGAAAGGAAGGAAACGTTATTAGAAAAAAATATTTTTTACAGGCAGCTTGTTATGGGGCTGAATTTCACACTTCTCTCCTCTGGACAGTTAAAAAAAGCAACAGAAAATGTCTAGTATGAAGGTGTTGCTCTGTAGTGAAACTTTGCTGCCTGTTGTATAGAGGAATTAAAGACAGGTATTTGAACTGATTCTTCTCTGATTTGCAGGCACCACCATGCCATTTAACTCCTCCTGTGCTTACCCCCGTGCACACCTCAGAGCCAACCTTGCACTGTCTGCAGGGACTGTGTCTTTGGCAGAGGGGTTGGTGCAGGCAGCCAGGCGAAGGCAGGAGGAGATGTTAAGTCAAGCAGGTGTGTTGACAGCAAGGCAAAAGCAAAGGGAGACAGTAAACAAACACGAGAATGAGATGGGGAAGTCCAGTGGAGCTCTATCATTCTCTGCTGCAAAGTGTAACAAGCTTAAATGTTAGCTGTCATAAAACGCAGCATAAAACCGAACCTTGCAGTTTGCTTCTGTATTTAAATATGGATCTGATGAATGTGCTGAAGCGGTGACAAGTTGAATCTACAGTTTTATGAGCTGCAATGTTATATGTAGGGTGTGTCAGTCTACAGACCTGGGGACACAAGTATTCCAACCCCAATGCTAGGAAGTAGCTTTCATGCTCACCCTTCTGTGGTGCTATTGCACTACTGCACAATTATGGCCTCCAACTACTGCCACATCTGGGCTGCTCAGCTGAGGAGCAACCCAAACACCCAGTGCCTCATGGCTCACAACTCCTTGAGGGGAGGACACACAATCCTGTGCAGGGAAGGGGAGAAAACATGTAACTTAAAGCCAAGGGCTGCTTTTGCAAAGATGTCACACATGCCCCTTACCCTTACCATGACCAAACTGTCTGGGACATTTGCAAAACACCAGCACATCCCTGGTCAGGCTGCCAAGGAGCATGGGAACAGGCATCTGCCAGGGCACCCATTGTGCCCCTCCTGGCTAAGCAACTGGCACCCATTTGGAAGCACTGGGGTAAGCACAGCTCTGAAAGGTCACCCTTGCAGAGGTCTGGAGCTTTAAACTGAGTAAAAAGATGCTCCCAGAACTACAGGGACTTAAATTACGTTGAAAAAGGAAATTTCACAGGAACGTCATAAGGATGAATTTGGCAAGTACTGCACGAAATGGCATCTCTGTAGCTTAGCCAAATTGCCTGTCACTATTAGCAAGTGCAAGAGCAGCTAGGGTGAGACAGTGGAGGTGAAGTGCAATATTTCATTTCAACATGACATCCAGCTGAGCTCTCATACACAGGCTTGGGGCTATCCAGTGATGTGTTTAGATAAAAGCTGCTCCAAGGATGCTGAGGAGGAGAGGAGATGCCAGGGAGCCACTCATTCTGCACTGGCTCTCATAGATTAGCCTGGGTAAGGACCACTGTTTGCTATCTGCTCCTGCTGAGTCCTGCTCATCTCCCACATCCTTTCTCTCTGCCAAATACACCCTTTGCCTTTAGCTGTAGCCAGAAGAGATCTCAGCCCAGTGTTCAAATTCAAGTGGCAAATGCTCTTTTGCAGTTCATGCTGGTGAGGGAGTTATTTTCCCTTTACAGTGGTTAAAGGAACGACATAAACTCTCCTGGCAAACTGCCATAAAGAAGATTGCTGTGTCTCTCCAAGACCATCTCCTGGCATGGGTCTGTCAGCTGAACATGAAATTTCTTTAACTCTCAGGCTGGCATAATTACATGGGCAAAACTCCTGAAATGTGCACTAAGGTAGCATGTATTCACAGCACCTCGTGCCACCTCACTCAGGTGTCTGGCACAACCTGTTAGTCACTTGACAAAGAGAGTTGGAAAAGCCATATTTATGCGGAAAATAACCCTGCAAGTGAATCCTGAGTAGGACCCTCCAGAGAGCCAGGATCACAAGAAAGAAGTTAGCTGGTGGCTAATTTGGTAGCTGCTAATCCGTACGGATCAGAGGAGGCAGTGCAGCCTCAGCAGTGAGGGAAGCAATACAAAAGGTGTCTGGGGGAGGGATGCTTGTTTAAGATTAGTTCATGGATTATGGAATTTTGTGTTTAAAACCAGGAAGGATAGACTGGCTCACTAGAGAATGTGTCTGGCATGTGTATCAAATTTAGAGTTTTAAAATAGGGCATAACTTAGTTTTCAAGTTTGCTAAGTCTTGTATCTTGTTAGAACAAATTTTAACACTCTGCAGTAATACTGCTAACTCAAAGAACCCCTTTTCTTTATCTACACCAAGAGCTTTCATGGGATAAATTATTTCCGCAAGTCTGCTAAATGTTCTGCGTACACAAGGGCATTTGGACATTTGTTCCCTCTTCTAGCCACTGACCTTTAAATATGACACCTAAATTTCTGATCTTCTCGTACCCTTCCATTTCATCTGTTCTGTATTTCCCCTCCTTCACAACAGGGCAAAACAGTGAGTTCCACAATTCAGGTAAATATTGTATGAAAAAGCACTCCCATTTGTTTGCTTAAAGTCTACTTCCTAGTAACCTTATTAGATGTCCACAGTCTTTGTATTGTGAGAAAAATCAATTGGTTTTCCCTATTAATTTTCCCTGGAGCACCAGTTTTGTGTATGCTTCTAGCAGAGTCCCATGTCATCTTTTTTTATTTCTCTTGATGAAATATATAAAGCTACAATTTCTGCTTACAAAATAAGCTGATCTATATCTCTTATCTCTGTAGGTTTGGAATTTATTGTATTTTTAAGCTGGGGTGACTGCCAATGCAAGCAATATTGAAGATGCATTTATATGCTTTTATATGACATCATAATAATGTTTCCTATTTTGCTCTCTTTTCCCAAGATGAAGAAAAGAGTTTGCATGCCCAAACACTTGCCTACTCTTTCTAACCATACTACCTAGACTAATAAAAAATATAAAATCCAAATATACAAATAATTTGTACTCTGCTGCACTAGTCATAATGCTGACCACGTGCCTAATGGTCTGCTCACCTTTCTGAGTGTCTCTGAGCACTGAGTGATATTTTCAGGCAACTAGTCACATAGGCATCAAGAGCTCTTCACTGGCTCATAAGAAATAAATTAGAGGCTGTGGATGGGTATGCATGGACAAAATAATTTCCTCCTTGTGCCTGACTTTGCTTTTATTTGCACTTAATTTTACCTGCAAGCTCATTGCCCACTTATTTAGTGTCCTGGTGACAATTTGTGCAGTAAGCTTTAGATTTGACTATCCTGATTTATTTTGTGGCATCTTGAGGCCAAGTAGCACATATTGCCGCTTCTTTTCCATCAGTACTTTTAACCAAATGTGGAGTTGTCTGCAGATGAAAACTGTGTGTACACACAAACATATTGTTGGATTTGAGATCTGGGCTTTGAAAACATCCCCTTTAAGTTCTTCCTAAGAAACAGAAAGGTTGAATGGCAGCAGCTGCTTTTCACAGCCAAAAAAGAAGTTATCTCCTCCATACTGGATCCAGGAAATGAGGTAGGTTTATGCAGCTGCCACCACATCAGAACCTTATATATTGCTGGTTGCAAGGTATTTGTATGGTAGGCAATGGAAGGTTGGCTAAAGAGATGGGATGTTTCAACACAGCCAGACTAACGATAAGTAGTAAAAATTCAGACAGCTGGAGATTGAATTTTAGATTGGCTTCAAGAAATTAAATGAGATCAATGGCTGTTCTACCATTTGGAAAACTGTAACACATTACTGGATGAACCGGAAGAAACATTTCAGGGTCTAAAAATAGGATACATATACCACTCCTTCTGCTTCCCCTGGAGTGCTGAGAACATTCAGTACTTATTAAAGAAGGCATTAAAAATAAGTTGAGATTTGCATATTCCTCTCTATGATTTCCCTTTTGAAAAATGCCAGAATAACCATTTATAGCTGTTCTTCTTGTGAGGAGTCAGCTGACAGCAGAAAGTGAAAAGGAGGGAATATATTCTTTGCTAGGCCACACAGCTTACTGCTGTGGTGGGGTCTGGCAGTTCCTTTTCTGCACCTGGCTGTGAAACCTCATTCTCAGCCTGACCATTTCTCAGTAGTTTTCCTGCCACAAACACAGGGACTGGCAAGTCCTTGGAGCCATGACTTGGGAAGAGAGAAAAATCTTGTGTTCCACATGAAAGGCAAAAAGGACAATTACTGGGTGACATTTCTATAAGTCACAAGAAAGTAAGTCCCAAGGATTTTCTTCTGAATTGTACTATGAGGGTCTAAACAGCATCCACACCAGCTAGCCCAGAGATACTGGTCACCACAGCAAACTAACTATGCTTAGTGTGTGAAAATGTCCAGGAAAGTTTCCAGGGAAGTCACCTGTAAAATCTGATTGACAGAAACACACAACCCACATCAGCTGCATCTATGTGTTAGCTAAAGTCTCGAGGCTTATGTTTGCCTTGGGTGTTCCTGCATTCAGTGTGGTGCCATGCAGAGAAGACCTGAGGACATGCATATGACTTCCCACAAAGAATTTAAGACAGCCAAGAAGAGCAGGTCTTTCATAATTTGTACTTTCAAGTCCTGTAAAATGTCTTCTTTTTTTTTTTTTTTTTTTTTTCAGCAACAGCTTGCAATCTGTGTTTTGATGTATTTATATTTGTGGAGGTGAGTGCCATTATTTTTGTTCTTCAGATATTTTGTTGGCATGCACAAAGGCTCCTGTTGAAGTTCAGTTCCCCATCAGACCTGTGGGGCTGAATAGAGCAGGTTTGACACTGTGCAGGCTGTTTGCTCCATGGCCTCTAAAGAGCATTTTAGGTTTCAAGGGATGCAACCATGTCTCATCAAAGTGCTGATGCTGGGGTAATGGAGGTGGTCTATCTGTATTGTGTGTATCACTGGGGGCCAGGTGAAGCAACACTGGAAAATGAAAGGAGTGGAGATTTTAACAAGAAAACTGCTACTGGTTATTTCCCACTTTGTGGTCCTTTTCAAATCAAAAATGAAGGTCCCATACAACAGGGGCCTGCTAACTCTTTTAGCAAGCACAGTGAGTCTGTAGGAACAAATAGCGTTATGCACAATATCCTGCATTGCGTAAACATTAGGATATTTCCACAGGTTCATATCCGAAGTATTTCTTCAGATAAAAAGACACTGCTCTATTTTAAAGTGTGCCACTGAATGTCAGGGAGATTGAATTCACAAAACAGGAGAAAGACTGGTAAAATATAAATTACTGACAAGTTGTATTTAGTTTTGGGGGTACCTGGTTGTGGAGCTTCATATCCTGGAATGATTCTATTTTTATATTCAAGGACAGGATTAAATTGATGAAAAGCCCTGGGTTCTGCACCAAGTACCCTTTCCTACATGCTCACAAATCCCACAGTCCTTGCCCAGCAGTTCCTGTGTTCAAGTAGCCTCTCGTGTGTAAGGCATTTCCTCTGTATGTAGAAATGGATGTTTGAACCACCTCTGTCTAAAACTGATCCCATTCCCAGGTAAGGGTGCCAGGACATTACAGTTATCCTCCCTTAACTATATTTCATAAGAAGACTGAACAGCCTTGCACTTACCCAAGCCAGAGCACCAAAAACAAAACAGAGGGATTTAAGTCTCCTCTGGGAACCAGGCAATGAAATTAAAGCCTGTGTCTCTGAAATCCTTCAACAGAGCTACATATTAGCAGCTATTTTTTTTTTTATTTTAAAAGAAAATGCTTTCAAATTTCCTGTAGCCTCTGCTTTCACAGCTTTTTAAAATTAAATAAAAAACCAAAAGAACGACAGAAAATACTACATGTCCTGCATTTAGTAAAATGGTACGTGCTTGAAGTAAGTTAGTAACATTTCCCCGCAGAGAGTCTTTTTACTTTATTCTATATAAAATTCTGAGCAACATAAAATTTCCCTTGATATTACAAAGTCTTTTGGCATTTGCAAAGGATTTGCAGACAAGCTGTTAAACAATGATATTTTCCTTTGTAATTGGTTTTAAAAAATCTTTCCCTCTGTTTGTGTATAAGAGGCAGACAGAAAACTTCTACATGCAAAATTGCAAGGACCTTGGCAGTATGGATTGAAACCTTAATTCTGCCATAACAGTGTCATATTTGAGGGTGATGGCAGACTTCACTAAAACATCTCTCCAAAGCCAGTGAATTTTCAGAGTACAGAAGAAAGGGATTACTAAAACTGGAGTAAAACTTTCTATCCCTCCCTTACATGCACTTACTATACTGTATGTAATAGCTGTGCTTGTACTCTTTTAGCAGCTACTAGTAAATTTCATAGGTAAAAAAGATCAGTGTATGTGTAATATGAGGAGTATATTCTTACTTAGACTTCAAATTTTTGGGGATAAAAACTTTGTTTACCGTGTCAAAAGTCGCTTGATGTCTGAGTGATGGCCCCTTAAGGGCTATTACTGTGTATAACACATATACATGTGCTCCAAAGTAAGGTGTACCCATGAAAGAAAATGTTATTTATTTTCTGAAAGATTTCAAGGCTGCAGAAAACCACTATCTATACCACAAATTACATCAGTGGTTTCTAGACTAGTTTGGCCTGTGGACTGCTGCCAGCCCATAATGTCTCTCCCAGATGACCACACATAGTCCTCTCCGTGCTATGTAATTGAAAACACCGCTGATGTGGTTTCCGGCTCTCTCTGTGTGCTACTTACTGTACCTTGGAGGTTGGCTGCTGAAAACCACTGCCATAAAGCCAGTGGTTTTTAGCTATTTTGAAATCTTGAAAATCACAGTCCCTATTCTTCATCTGGCCCCCAGTCTCATAAAAGTCTCCACTGTAAGCAATCCCTCTGGCAAGGAAACTTTACAGTGCAGAAAGTCAAGAATGTGCCATTGCAGTTTCTTAGAGTATCATCATCAGAAATGTTTTTTCCCTTCTGAGCTGGAGGAATACAAAGCAGACTCTGAGTGATGTGTGCCTACAGTAATACTTCCACTGAATTAAATCACTAGTCCCAGTGCAAGTGCTACACCTGAATTAATTTTTAACTTCAGAGTTTTTTTCCTGCAGTGACTGTTTGTTTGACTGTGGTTTTAAAATGGGGCCAAGCACATGAAAGAATGAAAATCATTTTACTCATGTGCTATATATATGCATAATGCCATGCTTGAAATCCTGCAGAGCCAACTAAATGTTTTCTCCTCAGCAATTCACAATTCCTGAACTGTCAGGAATTCAGCTGTCACAAACCCCAACAACAAACATGCAGAAATAGTCACTTGCAAAACTGCTGGAGATGCTGCTGCGGGAGACATCAGCTACACAGGATGTAGTGGCCACAGAGTGACCCTTCCCTCTCCTCAACATGGCCCCAGCTGGCTGACACATTTGCTTTAATCTAATGGCACCACACTGAGCACATATAACGCCTTGGGATGAGCTACGAGTTAGGCCAGAACTTGAGCAGAAGTGCAGCAAATGTCAGTTTGTGGCATATCCCTGCCAAAGCCCTGTCCCCATCTGCATCCATCTCCTAGCCCAGCTGTTGTCCCCATAGGATGCTGGAGCCCCAGATGGAGGCTAGGCTGGATGGCAGCAGCAGCTGCTGAGGCAGTAGGATGAGTATGCCTGTGGCTCAACACACTATCTCTGCATGGCAAACGTGTCTCCTTATTGACACACATTTCCTTCAAAGGTGGGGGTCTTCCTCAGTGATGAGACCATAATCCCTGTTTCATCCAGGGGATGTGGCCCTCTGGTCTCGCGGTGACTTTGTTGCCACCATCCTTGCTGGCCTCTGGTCCCATACTGAGGTGGATGCAGAGGCCCCAGCGGCTGTAGCTGTACCCTGCACATCCCCACAGTCACTGGGAGGAGGCTGGAGAGGCCATCACCCCCACACCAGTGCTGCCAGCCTCGAGGGGAGCACCAGGAGTAGGGACAGGGATGCATACAGCACAGGGGCTGTGAGTACCACCCTGCAAACACCAGGAAAAGGCAAGCGTGGGCTCCCTCTGACATCTGTGTATTTGCTGTCTGCACGTGATTCCCATTGCTGCTGTGTTCAAGGGACTCACGGCAGCAGTGTTGTGCAAATGTTAATTAAATTGATACCAGCTTTTATGTGTCAAGCTGATAAGGCAGGCTGGTGGTGCTCTAAATTTACACTCCTCGGGAGCTGTTTGAGAAGACAAACACACACAGTGTCACACTGATGGGTCTTGCGACACCACCTGAACTTTTAAAGCGGTGTTGGTCTGTGGTTAATGGGCTGAATATATAATGTGGGACAGCCCTGCTAATGGCAGCAGTGCTGCTATATGTCAATAGTAACAACTGGTCAAGGCTTGAGCAAGTAACACTCCTGCCATTCACATATGGGGTGTGTTCAGAAAAGGGAAATGCAGGAGATGGCACTGCTTTAACTAGGTAAACAATATAAAGGCAGAAACCTCACCCTAAACAAACAAAAAAAAAACCCCAAACCACCCCACATCAATAGAAAATCTGAGTTTTTGATGGAGTTTGATTTTTTGACTGTGTTTTTTTCCAAGGTTGACTGATTTTGTTGTGTTTTTTTTTCCTGGACCGCTGTGTCGTTACTTTAAAATATGACCTGGTGATTTTATGTATTTTGTTTTTTTTTCAGAAGGTGTCTCTGTTGTTGTACCCCCATCTTTATGCCTGCATCATTTTTGTGGAGCATCTGAGACTGGGTGCCTCTGCAGCTTGAATTCATTGAATGTGCCTCACATTGTATCTTAACTGGAGCACACAGTATGTTCATGCTCCTTGGAGAGGTTGTACAGAGAGAGAAATGTGGAAATACAAGTGAATAAAACAAAGAAAGCAGCAGGAAGACAGAAGAACATAGTAGATGTGATAGGATCTTCAACTTGCAGAGGACTCACATACTCCTTAGTAATGCTTTATTGTAAAGTTGAGTAGCTTAGAGTTTTCAGAGGGTCAGCAGTTAAGGTTCATAAATGTATTCAGCCGCCCTTCTAAATCTAGTCTTTGGCACTCAGTGATAGGAAGTTTATGTTGGATTTGTGTATCCAGCCCCTTTTGGTCCTTTTTGGTGCCACCTTTTCTTTGTTCTCAGAAGAATAGTACTTATACCTACAGACTTCTACTAGTGCTTCTTCGAGACAGTAGCAAAATGTTGACCTTTCATGTTGCCTACACTTTCCCTTCTGTTCAAAAGCAACCTATTGTTTGGATGGAAATATTTTTTTTAATATGCTAATCTGTTACAAACTGAGGTTTTCATACATTTTCACATTTCAGAATTTCTACTAGCACCTATAATTATTACAGCTCTAGTTATTCTGTCATTTGAACATTTTTATTTCCATTTTGGCATAATTGGATACTTGATAACTGTGTTTTCCCTGATCGGGTCCTCTAATCCTCTACCAAGATGGTCCTTTTCTCACTACTGCAATTACATCAGGAAACAATAGCTCACTGAATGATAAATGTCAGTGAATACTGGTTTATGTAAAACCAGTTTGCCTCTTTGTTTGCCTCTTTTCCATGCACAGGCCAAGGTTAGTAGTTTGCTTGAAGGGATTTTAATTTTACATCAGTGAAAAGCCCTAGTGCCAAATCATTCTTATGTGCAGGACTTGCTAACCTGCTCTTGCTGAAAGATGGAACTGCTGTCAGATCATGATATGGGGACATCTGTGCAGATCATGACATGGTGATATCCATACAGATCATGAAGTAGGGACATTCATGTTGCCAAGCCTGTTTATAACAGCTAAGGATCTGACTCACACTCAAGTGCAGCAGTAGTGATGGGTCAACAAAGGACCTGGGTTTTGTGAACTGTGTATTTACCAACTGAAAAGCCATTTAGCTCCTCAGGCAATTATTCTTCTGTTTGTTTTAAGACAGTCTGTGGGAAATAGTAAACGTTTGAAGTGTAGGACAAAGGGTTGGTAAACAGCCTGTGCAGCTGACAGCTTTGCCTGCATGGGATCTGCAGTGTTTCTCACCCTCTTGTCCTTCACTGGAAAAATCAAATCCTGACCCACTGCTTCTAGGATATTTCCCTGAAGCCTGAGAGGAGATAAGGGACACTGAGCAGTTTAGGGAAAAAAATAGCGTCTGGAAAAGCAGTGTAAACCCTTTCCCCAGAGACTTCTCCCACAGTAGCTGACAGAAGTACATTTTCAGAGTGAGTAGACATGATTCATTGCACCATTTCATCATAAACATAAAACTGACCAGAGAAATTGCACCCTGAAATTGCCTATTTATTTTCAGTCATTATAAAAAGCAGTGTACAGTTGCTAGCACTAACTCAGACCTCTTCACTACTGCAGAGACCTCATGTCACATGATGAGGATCTCCTCTTGCTATGGACATGTTCTCTATAATGGGCATCTGAGTGAGGACCGTTGCTATGTATTTCCCCTTCTGCAAATGATCCCAGTATCTTTAGGCCACCTGGGCCAGATTGTGATGTAGCACTGTTTTTTTATAGTGCTGGCTGCATATGATACATTATTCATGGGAGCAGTAATATACAGTGTGTGATTTAAAGTTGGTAATTGCTCATCTGTATATTCTAGGGAATCACCCTGTTATTTAAAATACTCTGAAGCTCCCAAGCAAAATCTATTTTCTCTCTGAACAGGAAACAGATTTGGGTGATAAATGTATAGCTGCTGTAGCATGCCAAAGACACTTTAGCTGACAGGAATCTTGTGATAGCAGAAGCAGAAATTCAATACTATGTCTTAAATATAAGGCACAAATACTCATCTAATGTGAGGGCCAGATTAAAAAAAGGGTAAGATTTGAAATAGCTCATATTTCTGCTTGTATGAAGTTGGACCATAGCATAGAATAGTTTGTGTTGGAAAGGACCGTTCGAGGTCATCTAAGTCCAAACCCCTTGCAATGAGAAGGAAAATCTTCAACTACATCAGATTGCTTGGAGCCCCCTGCTTGCATTCCTCATAATACTAGAGGTGTTAAAAACAATGTTTCCACCCACTTGAGTAAAGCAGGCAGGGATTTATGGTACCTGCTAAAGTCTCAGAAATGTTGGTTGTGATGAGATTTCAGTCTTTCAAGTTGAAGTGATGGTCCTTTCTGGCAGGAGCAGAGCCACTGGAGACTAAGATCAGGTAGGCCAGTGAGATGCACGGTTACATTTGAAATCCAGTTATGTCTGATATGACAGACCTACCCTATAGCCCAACTAGAACACAAAGCAAGGTCTTGCAGACACTTCATAGAAAAAAAAAAAGAAAAAAAGAATATATCCAAACATATTCAAATAAGTTTTGTTTGAAACTGAAGGCAGCACTGCTTGCATGAATCTGGCACACTAAAACTGGTCTGAAGTTGCAAAAGATCCTGGTTTTATCCCCTCTCCCTCATAGGGGGTAAGGAGTTCGTTTCCTCTGCAGCATTATCCCACCTCAGGCTTCTCCCATCCATCCCTTATAGCTTCCTGAGCACCTGGACAGCTGGCCCAGGACAGCAGCCCCCAGGAGGAGAAGCAAGCATGAGACTGGGATGATTAGCTCCTCACCAAGTAGGAATGCAAGAAGCCAGACAGGGTAGTGAACACTATGATAAGGGCAGTCACTGAACCCAAACTAAAAAAGGACATCAGTTCTTCAGACTGAAAAAAAATCCCAGAAGAAAACCTGTTAAATACAAAAAGTAGTTTGGTTAAGCAATTGTTGGTTACAGACTAGTGGAAAATTGCCTAAATTAAGTCATATAAAGCAAGTAATCCTGTACTCTGATGGTAAATTATAATCCTCTATTGTCTGGCTTGGGAAATAAACTGATTTCCATTCTTGCATGAGTCGGAGACAGTGGAATGTAGAACAGAAATTTATCTATTAGAAGCCACAGAGGAAGCTATCTGTCTACTAGCAGAACTGTCTGCACATTGCCTGAAGTACCTCTAGCTGTCTGAGTGGAATAGCAAGGATGGGATCTGCTTGGTGCAGTGGGGACATCTCACCAGAGTTGGCCATTCCACATTTGCTCACAGACTTGGCAGCTTGCACCCAAGCTTTCAGGTGGATGTGGCATGCCAAAGAGGTGCCCATACCAGGTCTTGGTCCATACAGGCAGTAGTAGTCTCCCTCATCTGATTTCAGGAAAAGACACAGGGACACAGCATCTTTGAAATTAAAACTGCTTTGTTATATCTCCTTAAAAAGGATCAGGGGCCTCTAGGGTACTGGGACAGACAGGTAGGCAGAGTTATAATTCCTGGGTTTGCTGTTTCTGATGTTTAAAAGATGCTCTCAATCTTTGAGCCCAGTTCTGATTCCATCTGCAGCACTAGAAAATGAAATACTTCCACTGGTTTTATTGGAGCAAGTCTAGGTTTTCACACCAGTAACTGAAATAATGAACTTTTCTATTTGCTGATAACTGTGTTCTCTATTTTATGTTAAGATACTTTTAATTATGTTTTTATTGAAGTTAAAGTATAGTTATGGTGGGTTTTTTGCTGTTTTCATCCTGCACATGAGCAGGTGGAGCTCATTTCAGTTATCTGGAAATTTTTTACATTAGATGTCACCTTTGGGGTCAAGAGGACACCCATGGGCACTTGCAATACAGCCAACGGCAATGTGACTTTAATGTTTATGTGAATACATTTCTATTTGGGAATGAAAATAGCAATCTCCTGTTTTCCAGGATCAAACATCAGATCTCAGGAGGGCTATTTTGCAGACACCAGGCTTGGCAGTAGTTATTTTAAAATGAAATGAATGCTATAGATGTCAAGAATTCTGAAAAATAAAACATTGTATCCTTGGCAAGGTGATATTTAGCTAATACCACCACTTTTTGTTTTAAGATTCCAGATATTATTTTTACAAAGAATATCAAAGAGAAACTTTGAGAACTTTCAGACAAAACAAAAAACATTGCATGAATTCGGAGTGAGCAAAATTTTTCCATGCACTGCTTCAATAATTCTGGCTCCTCTGCTAAGGTCCTTTGATGAGTTACAGGAACAGAAGTTATGTCTATATTAGGTGACAGATCCATGTCCCTAGCATCTCTAAGAAATCAGGATAACTTCTTGTTTACAGGACTTTAAAGATAATATTCACCTCTTCGGTCTTGCTGCTTCTCAGGACCTCATTGAAAGAGCACAAATCAGTGACAAAATAGAAAAAAGACAGACAGAATCTTATATCCAGTTCAATCTATGTGCAAGATCACTGAGTGCTATGCCAGGCAAGGACCTGGGTGGACTGATAAGATATCGCAGTGAGCTCATTTTCAGCCAGGGACATGTATGTAGTGTGCTCCTGACAACTCTCCTTGGAATCTCCAGAGGTGGTTCTACCACCTGCCTGCCAGATCTAAAAAAGCTGATGAATCTGAGGTTTCTAGTAAAAGAGTGGGATTCACAGAGCCATGAATGCCTAGTCTGGAAGTCTAAATTACTGAGAAACCTTCAGGGAATGTGACTACATTAGCAAACAGTTCAACACTCTGAATGAGTCATGGGAATGAAGCAGCTGGTGATGAGTCCTCACGTCCACACTGCTGGTGCTTTTGGGTTTTCCCTTTGGACTAGATTTTGTCTAGTCCCTTGAGACAAATCACTCCATGTTAAAGCTTTCCATGGTGCTGGTCACTGCTTTGGGCCCTCATATCCCCCACCAGTGGGAGCGCAGCTGGCACCTCTGAGCAGAGCTTCCAAGCTTGTGCCTTGGAAAGAAATCTGCTGTGATTGCACCAAAACTGCACAAAGATGAGGGAAGCTGGAGATCTGGGAGAATACCTTCAAAAAAGCACTACAACTGTAAGCAAAAGACTCAATGAAAATACAGGTACAGAAGACCATGTAAACATTTATGATATTAGCTAGAAAATATTCATTGGTGTCATCTTAAAATATTCTGCCTAGATGGAGAACAAGATTGCCTGTTGGAGGCCTAGTTTATCTTTCTGTATATTCTCCTAGAAGCAAACAGGCTTATTTTTAACATCTCTCTGACCTGTAACATATTGACATAATAGCTACGTATAACGTAGTTGTCAAACTACAAGAAAGTAAAAATTATTTGTGCTTGATCTTCACAAGGTTTTAGACTAAGATGGTGAACTTTAGGTAGAGCTATCACTAGGAAAAAAAAAAAAAGGTTTTTCATATCAAAGCTATGGAGTACATATTTTGCAGTACTTTAACACAGAGTATTGGCTAATAAAAACAGCAACTTGTACAGGTTTCTTTTTATCCCCTTAATGAATCAGTAATTCAGATTGTTTATTTAGGAAAAGAAAAAGTAAGTTCCCCTGCTAGTGGCACAAATTCTGACTCAGCAATATAAACTAGATTGAATGCAGCTATTTCCATTGATTTAACTCAATCTAGCCTAATTTTCTTCAATATTTCTTAGCTGAGCTAAAGCATCTCCATGAGGTATAAATTGGGCTGTTGTAAACCAAGCCATCATTAGTGAAGTTTATTAGTCACTCTGTCACAGTTAAATGGGTGCAAATTTCTTCAGTGCAGCTCAGAACGTAAAGCTGTTGAGCAGGAGAAATAAGAGAACTTATAATTAAAAAGAATAAAAAAGAAAGTGAGAAAAAGGAGAAGACTGATCCTTAATATTGATGCTTGTTTCTAAGAAACTGAACAATCAAGGCTAACCTAAACCCATAGCAGGTGAAGGTTTTGCATGTTCTCATAAGAATATACAAATATTTATAAACTTAAATTTTCTCAACTTGTTCAGTAATATTTTATATGCAGCCAAATGGCATTCAGTCAAATCCAACATGTTGTTGATTAACATGTTTTTAATCATCTGCTGGAAAATTGCTTGTAAGTGTATTTTTGAGGTTTGGTACCACAATGCTGACCCTACCTTCTGGTTTATACAGGTTTCCAAAAATAATAATGCTACAGCTGCTGCTTATTTTATTTATTTATTTATTTTATTAACCCAGACACAGTGCTGGAGAGCTAAACATGACAGCCCAGAAAAGAATTATGAACAGTCTGAAACAGTTCTTATAAAAAGCTAAAAATAGATAGTCACATCTGCTAAAATCTAAATAAATCATCTTAGAGGTGACTGATGAAATACTTTGAGATATTTGGAACAGTTTCTCTGATATCCATTCATATGAATTGTTGGAGTATTTAAGTTTAAGGTTCCTTTTGATGTGCAGAGCTTGATGTTTGCAGGGTTTCATAAATAAGGAGGAACATCCTGATGCATGTTTCAGAGACACTGTTAAGTATCCATCCTGGGAGACATCACAAACCTGACTGGACAGAGTCCTGGACAACCTGTGATAATTCATAGAATCACAGAATATTAGGGGTTGGAAGGGACCTCTCAAGATCATCAAGTCCAAGCCCCCTGCTAGAGCAGGGCAAAACTAGAGCAGATCATGCAGAAATTTACCCTGCTTGAGAAGGAGTGGACTAAACAGTCTCCAGGTGTTCCTTCTGAACCATTTTTTCCCTTTTAAATTCTCTTATTCTGTTTAGTTTCAGTTCTTACATGTCTGTTCAAAGTTTGAGGGTGCTGCTAACTCATAGCCAAAATAGAAATTAATTTAATTAACAAAAAACCTTATGAAAAAAATACACTACTTTATTCAGTCTGCCTTTTTTGTTTTGTATTCTCTCTTCCGATGCTTCAAATCAGAATCTTTAAGTGAGAGAATGTTTTTCGAAATAGATCTCATTTGGGATGTTTCCTTCAGGCAGTCATTTCAGAAGTAGATGTAGATCTACTGAAGGTTAATTTTCCTGTGCTGATATCTAGTAAAGGCATTTCTGGAGAGCATGGTAGAAAATATAGATAAATGGAGTACTGTGGGAACCAAAGACCTGCTTTTGGAAGAGTTGAGATTTTTCTTTTGATTTTTCGTTTCGTACTGGTTTGGAATCAAACTTCAAATTTCAGAACTGAGAAGAATATGAAGGAGGGAATTTTTTCAGATCAATCAAAAAATCCCATTTCAGTTTTATTCTTTTAATTGTAACAGTAGGAACAGTATGAACACTGAACTTAGCCATACTATAAAAAGAAAATAAAAAAGAAACTCAAACAAACAGGAGGAAACTCAAAATTCTGAAAATATTGGAATGCCTTGAATCAATATTGCTGAAAATTTTCCTTTTTTTTTCTCCCTTCAAATCAAAATTTTTGTGATTTCATCAAAATTAGCATTTTCAAGTCAGCTGGGTTTGTGTCTTGCAACAAGTCTTTTTTTGTGAGCATATCTAAACTCCAGTGCAGATGGAGAACTCGGGAGATGTGGATTTCAGGACTAGATTTGCTGTAGTTTCACTGTATGACTTGGTAAAATTGCCTGATAGCTGCTTCCCTATTCAGAGATGTAGATAAATTCATAAAATGTAGATAACAGCAACTGCCTCTGTAAAGGCAGCTCTTGAGCCCTGCATTGGAAACCACTGTATGTAAAAGCTGGAAGTATTCTTCCACTAACACAGTCAGCATTTAATTTACATCTGAAACTCTTCAGAAGCAAGTAGTTATCTTAAGAAAACTCCGCCTTCAAGAACTGATAGAGATCAGCCGGTGTCTTTAAAAGGAAATACCTGAAATTTTACAGTTAAATAACACTACAATTTGTATTTGCATCTAGTGTTAATGACAGTTACTGTACTGTATTGGTTAAAAATTTTTTATCCCATTTTCCTAATTTTGTTATATTAAAAAAAAAATGTACACTTGTTAATTTAAGAAAGTGTGCAAGTTAAGGAATGATTTTTAATTAGAATATCAGACAGTAGTGGGCTCTGGTACACTAATGGGTCTTGTTTTCTCAAACATTTTTATCTTTTGATATGTCTTCCCTTTTCCTGCTACGCTGAAGTTACAGTTGTACTGCACAGTTTGTTTCTTTGCATCAGGAGTAATCTCTGGGTTCTCTACTATTTTGCCATTTTCTTTTAAGACCATCTGGAGCCAGCTTTCTTTGTGTTATTTAGTATTACTCTGGTTTTCAGCAGCCTTAATTAGAACCACAAATTTGTCTTGCAGGCAACCTCACATGTAGACCTTCAACATAGTTATTCTCAAGTGTACAATTAAGGATTTCTCTAGAATACTTTAGCTTATACATTCACAATAAAATCCAACCAGTTTACTACAGCTGTCCTGCAATTCTATAAATGTAAAAGTGTGATTATATCACTGTGCACTAATGGACAAATTTTTGCTGACATTATATACAGTTTAAAGAGTGTGCAAGGCATTCAAACCTGCGTGAAGAGTTATTTATAATCTACTTTGATATGTGCTTTGATGGCAGAAGTGGGCAGAATTTGATTTTACTGATATATGAAATCACTGTCTCTCTCTAGTAAAACACGTCTTCTTAGGGTAGTCCTTTGCAGACAGTGCAGCTGGACTTCTGCACAGCTGGACTTCTGGACAGCTTGAGTCCCATGCTTGCTCTTCTCAGTGCTCACAACTGAAGATACTTACTGTGGGGTCCACCTCACTTACCTCGAATTGGGATATCTAGTCCAGTCTAGTATCTAGACTCCCAATATAGTCAAAGGTGTGTGAGAGAGAGATTTCTGGTGGCGAGAATCAGTCTGTTTGTCTTAGTCATAGCTTTTCAGTGGGGATAACCTCTGCTGGGAACTGAGGACTGGTATAAACAATATACCTTACATTTAGAGGCAGAAGTTAGAAGATACAACCCCAGCCTGGTATTCAAATAACCTACTACAGACTACATTGACATCATGTCCAAGTATTTATACATAGCAATATATAGGTTGGAAACTGTGGTACTACCTCCTGACCTTTTTTTTGCCAGAAAGAGTCATAAAAGGGACTTGGAATAAATAAACAATCTACTTGTTTCAAATGTATAAGGAAGATACCTCCATATTCTGAGATTTAGCCCCACTTTCCATAGTATTCCAGGTACAGAGAAACATGAATAAACCCACTGTTTTAAGAAATGCTATTAGGATAAAGAATGTACCATAAGCTAAGGAAAAGATGGAAGAAATATATTTCAACTTGACATTATGTAATGAAGTCATAAAAGTAAAACCCAATATTTGTAGGGGCTGGATGCATCACACCTGTCTTTAGAGGTTGAATGTAGTTCAGGATGAAGACACTGAATTTTAGGCTCTCCTCACTGTTGTTCAGAGGCTTGCTGGCAGTCAAGCTCCTGCTGCAGTCAGTGGCTCAGCTGGGATCTCTTAAAGGTATGGTACTGAAAGGCTGCCATATAGATCTGACAAAAAAATAAAACGTTTAACTGTTTGGAGCCTGTGATTTTTTTTCTTTATACCACTATTGTCAGTATTTCTTTCCAATGTATTTGCAGCTAAAGAGGGCAGTCTGGGCGTCAGAGAGAATTAGATCAAGGGCTTTGTGCCTTAGATTTTAAACATCTTAGTGGTAGGTCCATGGGTGATCTGTGATTCTACAGTACTACAACAGAGATATCATAAAGTATCAAAAGAGGAAAAGTCAGCAGAAAAAAAAGGAAACCATTTTCTGACTCAGTCTATTTTAACTGCACTAATTTAGTGTTTGCAATTTCTCTTTTCCCATGACACTAAAGACATAAAAAGGTATCAATAATGCATTAAATTTTGTTGCTAGTTATGGCAAAGAAAGAATCCTTCCTGGGAGCCAAGTGCTTTCATTAGCAAAGACATTAAGTAGTTCCTTAGCAGGAAGGCACAGGTGGGGCATGAGACCTGTTCTACAGCATTTGCAAGATCAACTTTCCTGTTTACATTTTTACTATTATAACCCAGCCATGGCTGCTGCCATGCCTGCAGGTTTAATAAAAATTAGAAATAACTTTTGTAGCCTGAGGTCTGAAAGTCTATAAAGAGATACCTTTATTTGTTTTCCCGGGATCATAACATTTAGAGTTGTCCTGGTTTCGGTTGGGATAGAGTTAATTTTCTTCCTAGTAGCTGGTATAATAATGTGGTTTAGATTTAGTATAAGAATTATGTTGATAACATACTAATGTTTTCAGTTGTTAGGTAGGGTTTATACTAATTGAAGGATTTTTCAGTTTCTCATGCCCAGCCAGTGGGAAGGCTGGAGGGACACAGGACGTTGGGAGGGGAACACAGCCAGGACTTCTGACCCAAACTGGCCAAAGGGGTAATCCATACCGTATGACAACATGCTCAGTATATAAACTGGGGGAAAAGCTGTCTGAGTGTCTCTGCTCAGGAACTGGCTGGCCATCGGTTGGCAAGTAGTGAGCAATTGCATTGTGCATCTCTTGTTTTGTATATTCTAATTCTAATATTATTATTATTTTCCTTTTCTAACCTATTAAAATGTCTTTATCTCAATTCGTGAATTGTACATTTTTTTTTCCCCGATATTCTCACCCATCTTGCCGTGGTGGTGGGGAAAGAGCAGGAGGCTGTGCAGTGCATGGCTGTCAGCTGGGGGTGAACTACAATGGAGGTTTAATAAGTTCTTTTCTTTTTAAATAAAAAAAAGCTTCCAGCAAGTAATCTTTCATTAACATAGGTTGCAAGATGAAAGAAAAGGACATTCTGCCTGACTTACAATTTGCCTGTATCAGGAAAAATAAAAAGTTGCTTTCATTAGGAGTGACAGTACATTAGATTCATTTAATCCTGAGATAAAACTTTTAAACTAAATACAACTTCAAGACACTCACTCTCAGAGGGTCTGAAACACAGAAAGCTTTAGGGAATAAATGTAGCTATTCTTTAAAACAGTCACACTTTTAGCACGAGACCAAAGACTCTTTTTTGTTATACCACATCTTTTGCTGAAAGTCTCCATTTGTTACACCTTTAAGTCAGGTTTTAACTTCCCATTTTCTCTTGCAGCTTAAACTAGCAGTATGAGAGCAGCCATACATATAGCTTGGAACACAGCCCTGCTGGGCGTCAAATGTGAAATTCCACTGCTATCTCCTAGATGGTAGTGCCAGAATGATATACTGGCATCCCAATCTTTAAAAAGGTATGTAGCACCAAGCACCTCCTATTAACAACAGAGGGGAGCAGAATTTTGAACAACTTTAACTCCATCTCTCCCTGCTGTGTGCTCACTCACCTCAACGCTGCCAGGACTGACATGCGGTGACACTATGGACACTATGATATTATGAACTAATATTCCCATTACTCCTTCCCTGTACCTTCCCAGTAGGGATGGAAGGTGCCTTTCAAGATATAAGGCTTCTTCACTATATGATGTAAAATACCCTGCAGAGAGCTTTAAGTCAAAACAAATGCCATGGCTTGCAATTCCTTCATCAGGGTCTGGAAGACTGTAGCAAGTAGACCAATATGCAGAAGTGTTTTTTCATAAGAATAGTTTTCAAACTGTTATTCAAAACCTTAACATCCATGTCTGTGGCTACTTAGTCATTCTTCTGGTTTACTTGTCACATCTTTAACCCAGTTGTCTTTCAGTACACAAATTCTTTGAGCAACATTTTTTTTGACGTAGTAAAAGAAAACCTGAATTTAAAAGGCTTTGACCTACCATTCAGTGAACGAATGACACATAACAGCATACCTTGATACTGTGCCTAGTAAAATCAACATCAAACCCCTTACTGGAGCAAAATCAGGACATTAGCCTTGTTTTCAGACAGGAAAATTAAGTCAAAACACAATTATGCCAAGCAGTGTAATCTAAGGGCCATATTCACATGCCTGAATTACAAGCACCTGCTCCCACTGACTAAATGTTAGTGGGAAAGAATCTGAAATTTCAAAATAAAATGTACAAATGAGTAAACAAATATATACTTATGAAATAATATCAGGTTTCTGTCTTTAAAAGGCAAGAACTTAAAAATGCTTGTGAAGGGTAACAAGGAGACTTAAGTTCAATTAGGATGAAGCCGAACAGACTCTGAAATAAAGCAGGTACAAGTTGGACAGTGTTGCATGACACAGCCTACCTGCCACTGCCATTCCAGTTGTGCAGGCTACCAGACTTCCCAACCTGGAGCCAAATGAAAAGCAGGAGGTCATGGTGGCACATCTGCTCTCCCAGAAAGACTGTTCCTAGTCTAGAAAGCACTGCCTTGTCCCCAGAAAATAACTCTTCTTTGCTTATGGCATAAATCCAAGCCTCAAATTTTAAGGCAGGTATCACTGCTGCTGGAGGAAGCTGTGATAGCATCTGTCCTTCTGTTGGCTATCAGCATGCTAGGGACATGTCTTTATCTCAGATGACCTGTACCCTCCTGGAGTATCTCTCCCTGGTCTTACTATGCTGGAGCCCCAGGGGAAAGGTGCTGTAGCTGCAGATCGATCTGATGTGGGTTTTATTCATTTTCATATAAAAATTGGATAGAATCATAGCTGAGAAAGACCTCTGTGGTCTCCTACTAAATGGCTTACATAGTTCGATAGGCAACCATTTATCACTGCAGAAATATTATCATAGGGACCACCAGCCAATATTGGATACAAGCTTTACCGTCTCTCCCCACAATAGTTTGAGTTCAATTTGGTGTTAAGGTTGTGTGTATAGGCATAGTGACACTTAGTACCCTACTGCTCAAATATTCATGGCCCAGCCTCCATGTCAGGTCTGCACGGTGGAGAGTTGAAGAGAGATTCATTGCATTTCCAGAACAGAGCATGATCTCTTTGTATCTTGACTGATTTGATGGCAACCCTGCTATTGCTGCCAGTGTTTTAAAAATCTGTTGTATTCTTCGTGCAAAAAGGAAGAAAAATAGAGAAAGCAGTACAATTACTGTGAAAATCTTTCTTGATTTCTTGGACTACTTAAACAATAAATAGTACAACTATTTCAGTTGAGTCTTACAATGAAAATCATTTTTAGTTAATTTCACATAGCCTTCTGATTGCTGTTTTCCAGCCTAAATTTGAATAGTTCTATTGCAGAAACAATTTAAATTTGTTTGTGAATAGACAAGGGCAAAAGTCTTCTGATACTGCTACTGTTAAAAACAGTAATTTGGAAAAGTGTTTTATTTACAGAGCAGGTTACCTTGTGACCTTTTTTTTGAAATTTAATTTCTTCCTGTCTGTTTCATTGGCAATATTTTAACCAAAACATTTAATGAAATCCTAATATTGACCTGCATTTCCCGGAGAAGAGGTCTTTCAGTGAACAAAAGATTTTAAAGAACTGTTTGCAATAAGCTAGAAAGCATTATGAACTTTAAGAAAATCTTGGGAAATGTAAAAATAAATGTTCCATTTTGAAATCCCACAAAGTGGAAGCATTAAGAACATTTAATTAAATATTTTTCAGCAGTTACTAATTGCAAATATTCTGTTCTTTGGCTGAGTTTTTATTAAGCTTTGAGAGGTTTTTAACAGAAATTTTTATCTAAGTCAATTATTTGCTCTTGAAAAAAGAACAGGAAGTTTCTTTAACAAGGAAAATAACTATTCTCTACTTTCTCTGATGTCCTGCCCAAGGCAATGAAGACCTATTTTCTTCCCACTCATGCCCAAAGATTTAAATCAAATAACATGAAGATTTTGAGACCTCTCAAAAGGCAGTGGATTTACATACACTTAGACAAAAAGTTATAAATTGCCTTCTCACCATTAGGCTTTTGTTTCCAGCTACTGAAAGGGATTTAGGAGACTCCTCTATATGCAGGGCAGACAGAGCTGGGAAAGCATCATTCCCTCAGACACCGACAGTCCGAACATGGACTCATCTGGAGAAAAACAGAACATTTCTTCATGCCTTCTTCTCCTCCTGTCAGAGGGCTCAGTAGTGACCTGCCAGGAGGAGCCATTGTTTCCTGTTGTTTTGGGGCCCATGGAAGAGGCAGAGCTCTATTTCCTTAATTAGATAAGCCATATAATATTGCTTTTTCATTAACTTAAATCATTTTGCCTGTGTAAAAAGCCTAAGTTATTAACTGTGTGAGAAGTGTGGGCTGAAACATGTGTTTCTTCCTCCTACAGTAGTTAAAGCAAGTAGTTCTCCAGTCTGACAGAGTGCTATATTTATTGAATTGGTGCTTGACTTTTACTTATTCCAGTGGAATTGTATATAATTTCATCTGAAGGTCAGTTGAAACAAACAATTTAAACAAACATACAAAAAAAAGCTTCAAACCCAGCCTGTCTTTATTGATAGTGTGTTATAAACAGCTGTTTTTGATGCCAGAGATTCAGTTTCTAGTTTTAATGTGCATGTTTTATATCCAAAGCCCAAGAATAGTTTCACAAAGTAAAGAAAGTTGAACAAGTGATTAAATTACAGAAGAATTGGGACAAAGTCCAGTTCCTAGAAGTTTTGGGGTTATGCGGTGATTCTTCCATTAATCTTCATTATTAATTAGTATATAGGAAGAATTCCCTTACAGAGGCTTGTTAAATTGACATTTCACTGACTTCATGCTACACAAGCTATGTTTGTGTGCTTGCATAGCGATGTGCTACATACAGGGATTAAAGAAGATGGAATCAGGATTCAATATCTTCTTTGTTTGATTGATTTTTTTTTTTTTTTCCCCCAGAGTTTTAATGCAAAGATTTGTCAAAATTTGAGAAAATGAGTGTAAAAGATGCAAGCCTGAGCCACAAGACTAGGTCTGGTCCTAGTGGCTTGTACAGGTGAGAAGGAGACAAAGATTATGCTCAAATATTATTTCTTGGAACTCATTCTTGAATGATAGAATAAGAAGCAACAGAAACAGGAAAGGAAGAAGGAAGATATGAGGCCAAGAGACCAAATATGTTGGTGTAGGTGACATGTAGGGCTGTATAAAGTGATCCCCAGAGTAGTACACCTAAGATGAAGCACACATTAATCCATTAAATCCATCTTTTGTGGTACACAGTTTTCAATCCATTGATGCTCAGTGGTAGGTGCCAGCTGAGACTGTGGTCCCTTGACTGTAACAAGGGGCTGAGGATGCTCTACCATACCATTGCCCAGGTAGAGCCCATGCAAAACATGGAAGCAAGAGCTGAAGGAACTGCAGGGAAGTTAGCAGACATAGTTGCAGGGACGTTTGGATCTCAGCCTGTAGCATCCCGAACTGGCCCTAAGGAAATCTCAGGGTGAGCTTTTGCCTCTGTCAGAGAAGAGGTCAGATGCAATGCAGAACTGCAGGACTGTCTTGGTGAGCCTTCTTATGAAAGGTGGGAGAGGAAGATGTACCATGAGCTAGGACCTACCCTCATCATCACCTCACGCAGGACTTCAGTCCTGAAGAGCCCAGAGGAAATGCATATGTCTGCTTGCTAATCCTCTGTTTCCTATCATGCGACTTATAGACAGAAGTGAGGAACAACATCTTCCGCCACTCTTTCTCTAGATGATGTCTGCCCAGGCTCCCAACCCTACTCTGCCATCCATGGATTTGGCTCCATATGACTTGCTCCACAGCCTAAGTCCCTGCAGATTTTGGCCCCATGTCCCTGAACAAGGAGTTCATCAGCTGTTATCTGACGCAGTTTTCTTTCACCTTAGGCAATTTTCCAGCTTCCACATTCTGGAGCACAGCTTTAAGGAAGAGACTGAAGCGAACGAACAGTCTGTTCTTCTCATGTATTTCTTGGAATACATGAATTTCTCATCCTACAGATTTGGGCTGGTCTTGTCCTTTCAGTCTAATTGACTGTAGAGTACCAGAGCACTGCTGGGACTGCCCTGGCACAGGGGGACTGTACTAATAACACAGCAGTGGGCCAGCGTCCATGTTTGTGGTGTGCCTCCAGAGATGTTCCAGCAAATTCATTAGTGTTATGTCTGTCTTTTGCAATGAAGGAAAGGACCCAGCCTTGTATGTATATCACATACACCAACTGTTATGGTTTAACCCCAGCTGGCAACTAAGAACCAGACAGCTGCTCGTTCACTTCCCCCCACCAGCAGGATGGGAGGAAGAGAATTGGAAGAATAAAAGTCATAAAACTCATGGCTTGAGATAAAAACAGTTTAATAATTGAAATATTATAATAATAATAGAAATGAAATAGAAAAAAAACCAAAACAATATAAAACAGGGATAAATAAGATCCAAGAAAAACAAGTAATGGAAATGAAAACAATTGTTCACCACCAAAAAACAATGGCCAGCCAGTCCCCAAGCAGTGGCCCCCTGGCCAACCTTCCCCCTAGTTTATTGCTATGCATGACAACATATGGTATGGACTATCCCTTTGGTCAGCTGGGATCAGCTGTCTCAGCTCTATCTCCTCCCAGCTTTAGTGCACTCTCAGTCTTCTCACTGAGAGGTGGTGTGAGGAGCAGAAAAGGCCTCGACTCTGTGTAATCACTGCTCAGAAATACCTAAAAGATCCCTGAATTATCATTTCTTTCTGCTGGAAGGGCAGGCTACTGGGTCAGAACGGCTGGTTGGGGAACATTTTGTGTGTGCCAGTCAGTCCCCTGCACCTTCATTCTGTCTGCAGATGTGGACACTTTGCTGATCAGGGGGTACACATGGTGCTTTCATGACTAGTAAGTTGTAAGGAAAAGCCACAAGTTTTATCACTAAAAGCTGTTTTAAAGCCTTATTCTGAATCCAAACAAGCCTGAGATTTTATAGCTTTTTGAGGCAATGGTTTAGTTTCTGTCATTGCTCTGCTACAGAACTGGAAAATTGTTTGTGGCAGTCACAAAAAGGAAACCAGGGCAGGCTGCAATAGAAGTTTTTTAGGAGCCATTAATAAGATTTTATGTTGTTATTCTGAAGGGCATTTTCTGCTGGTCTCAGCACAATATCATGACTGGCCTTCACAAGATGGAAAAAATGATTTGTTCTTCCTTCATCCCAAATGACAGCGCAGCCTGTGTGATAAAAAATCACAGGAAGGAAAAGGCGATTTGCAGTTTCTGTACGTGCAAGGAAATTCTAATGTTAGACCTACAAAAGGGCCCAAATGCCACATAGCTTCAAAATGTCACCTGGCTTTGAAAGAGCAGCAGCCAACCCTTTTGCTGTGCACCAGAGCAGAGGGACAATCTGAGCTGAGCAACAGTTCTAACCTCTGCAAGGTTGCTGAGGCAGCGAGGAGGGCTCTTACTCCATCCACAGTTTGAAAGAAAACTGCAGCTCTTGCCTTTGACAAAGGCAGCCCAGCATCAAGAACTTGCCCTCAGACTCAAGTGAGGGTGCAATCACATTGCTTTCTGCAGTGCCTCCTGAGTGTAGCACTCCCTGGAGTAGGCTGTTTGAAATGAAAAATATAGTTGCTAGAAGTTCTAACATTTTATGTACACTTTTCCTTCTGCTAAACCAAAAGAAGGTATTTTGTTCCTGAGGGAATTCTTATATTGGTGTATTTACTTTAATCACCCACTGGGATGAAAGTACTGCACACTGACATATTTCAGGAGAGACACTTATATGAAAGTTGTTTTAAAGAGCCATGGTAAAACCATTTCATTTTTGACTTCTTGATTAAGACACAACATTGCCATCCAATTTGTCTGATACCGAACTGTCTGGAAGCAGTGTTCAGGTCATCCTGCAAGAGAAGGTGTTTTCCTGTTGAGGGTCGTGTATCCCTGGGTGCAGGGGAAACTGTTCCTCTCCAGGGCACTGGAACTCTGGATGTGTGTTAACCCCTTTACAACTCCAGTGCGTGTATCCTAGGAGGTACCACGCTGCTCCATCAGAGAATGGCTCTGTATGTCACAGGTCTTAGAACTCTTTTAAGAAGCAGAGCTCTGAAAGTGTAGCTCCCATGAGACAGTGCACCACAATGGAGAAATGCAATATAGAGTGTTCCCTGACTTAAAATAAAATGTTTCAGGTCACAGTGAACACATGCAGTTCAGCTCAAAGTGATTGCAAATAGTATATTTTCTTCTGGAAATAAAAGAATCATTTGAATAAAAACATTCAGTTTTCTCAGAGGAGCACTTCTCTTCTCTTCTCTTCTCTTCTCTTCTCTTCTCTTCTCTTCTCTTCTCTTCTCTTCTCTTCCTCTTCTCCTCTCTTCACATTAAAGGAGGAATCTACCTTTTGCACATCATGGGTTGCTTTTCTTAATGCAGACGACCCTGATAGTTCCTGAACTTTGGCCATCTGCTCGAGCCTGAGGGGCAGCAATACTAAATTAACTGTAGTCTGACATTTCTTTGATACCTGACATTTGCACAAACAAGTCCTCCATGCACGTGTGCATGTTAGGAAATTAAAGTGTAAAGTAAATAAGATTATCGTTGTGTGTTTCTTCTCAAAAACATATTGCAAGTCATTATCTCTCCCTCTAATGACTGAAACACTGTGTGCAAAACCAAGTAATTTAATTTACATATATTGAATGCATGACATTTTGTTGTTGTTGCAGGGCCTGTACTGAATGCCTTGTGAATTAACTAATTTCATCGTCAAGAGTTGGCACAGCTGCAGGCAGATAACTCTTCTTGCCGCATTGCATGAGAGAATAAACACACACCAGAAACTAATGGTCCTCCTGTCCCTCTTGAACACTCCTGATGATTTTGGGGGAAGGCTTCTGCCACTGTGCAGCCCAGACTGGGCTCAGTTATTGGTCCTATCGCATTCCCACTCAAGCCAGTGAGAGTTTTTCTGTCTTTGGTGATGAGAGTAAGATTAAGTCCACTATAATTGGATGAATGTCAACTGCTTGGCTATATTCAGATAGATAAAATAAGTTGAATTAAGTAAAGAAACTGGAAGATTGAGGACAGACACTCTGCAGTCGATGCAGGCAAATCTGGGGACATCCACATGGGATGCCACAGATGAGGAGCCCCGTTGGACATGTTAATTTATTTAAATGCCAGTATCCACACAATGTCCAGGTGTGCACTGGGAAAGCAACTAGGCACTTATTACAGTTTTCCAACTTGGTGAGTTGTTCATAAAAAGTTAATACCTTTTCTACTGTAAAGATACTAGGGTATAAAGTTTTAGATATGGAGAACAAAACCTATTTGGTAAACTCATACTACACTTTATTCTGTCATAAACTCCAGCAGGAAAGAAAGAGGAATAGATAGTTTCTTTTCTCACACATAGAATCTCAAGATCAGAAAAGACTGTTGTCAAATGTCCATGTCATTAGGCATTGCAACAGGGGGAGCTGAGCACTTCAAAAATGAATTTTTCTGTCTGGGCTGACTATCTCCAAGGAATCCTTCACTGGAGGATTTTTCTGTGGTTATCTCTTTCTGCACAGAGGAGAAAAGAATTTGTCTCTGCCGCAAGTTGCAATCTCTTCACTATCAACTGATAAATGGTCTCAGATTTTATTATGTTTTATTCTTTTGTTCCTATCATCAGTGCCACCTGTGATTTCCCCGCTCTTTGTAGAACCTTATTTCCTCCAGATTTAATTCCAACCGAGAAAGCATACACTTATCTCTTCATCACTTGAACTCCTTAATCTCTGCTGGAACAGTAGTTCTTGGGGAAACCTGTTGTGGTTTGAGAGCCTTGCCAGAATTTGTTGCTAGAGTTCTCCCTCTCATCATTGGAGGGAGATTCTGGAATTGGTGCAGGTTGTCATATAGACTAGTATACAGGGAAAGGTTTTTACATTGATAAAGGTCCAGGGGCCATTAGGAGGATAAGGATGAAAACCAGGTGCATGTGCAGGGCTGGCAGGAGACCAGGAGATGTCAGAGGCAGCAGCACCCACAACAGTTTCGGGCCCCTGAGCAATATAGTGCTCATGTTTGATTATCTATCCCATAACTTGCAAGGCAGGCCATGTAGCAGAGTCTAAGACACAACACACATCTAGAAAAAGGTAAATTAATTATTTTGTCAGAACTTCATTACTGTTCTCACCACTGCCTCACTGCTTCCACCAGGGAGGTACAGTGGTCAGGGGTACAAGAAAGCAGCAATACGAGTGGCAGTGAGTAGCTGAAGCATACCTTGATTGTAGGTTCCCTTTTTCAGGGGAACATACATATTATCCTGTCAGAAAACTGGAGAACTCAGAAGGTACCTGTCATCTCCAAACTGTGCAGGTTCTGAAAACTCATTTTCTTGGACCAAACAAAAATGCATAAGGGTTTTACAGCTTTAATACTGGAGTATAATTATCTTCTTAATTATTTTCTTTTTTTTCCATTATAAAAGGTCTTCATTATTCAAATGAATGAATGAAAGGGAAAATCTGGTCATTTGAACCCTAAGCAATTATTAGCACTCCCACTTCCTTTCCCTATTCTTTGAGGTGATGCTTAATATGCAAGTTCTGAGTGTTCTTCTAGACTGAAAAAAAAAAGAAATTTTGCTATACTAGGTGTAAAAAAATAATAAAAAATAATCATGAAGAAAGTAGATATTCTGTGCAACTGATGATGTGATGACTGACAGCTCTCTTCATGTTATATGATAATAGCTTTTGCTAATAGTGTGTGACCAGCAGGAGTAGGGAGGTGACGGTGCCCCTGTACTCACTACTTGTGAGACCGCACCTTGAGTACTGTGTCCAGTTTTGGGCACCACAGTAGAAAGACATTGAGGTGCTGCAGCGGGTCCAGAAAAGGGCAGCAAAGCTGGTGAGGGGTCAGGAAAGCATGCCTGATGAGGAGAGGCTGAGGGCGCTGGGATTGTTTAGTCTAGAGAAGAGGAGACTGAGAGGTGACCTTATTGCTCTCTACAACTACCTAAAAGGAGGCTGTAGTGAGGCTGGTGTTGGTCTCTTCTCCCAAATTACTAATGATAAAATGAGAGGGAATGGCTTCAAGTTGCATCAGGGGAGTTTTAGACCAGATATTAGGAAGAAATTCTTCACTGAGAGAGTGGCTAGGCACTGGAACAGGCTGCCCAGGGAGGCAGTGGAGTCATCATCCCTGGAGGTGTTTAAAAAACGAGTGGAGGTAGCACTTGAGGCTATGGTCTAAAGGATAGATAGATGTGAGGATGAAAGTTGGACTTGAAAATCTTAGAGGTCCTTTCCAATCCTAATGATTCTATGATTCTGTGATTCTGTGATTCTGTGATTCTGTGATTCTGTGATAATAGGCCTTCCAAAACTGTGAGAATCTCAGATTTTCAACAGCATGTTCAGACATGGGATCTGTTTTGCTTCTGATGACAACAGAGCTGCCTCTGCTTAATGCTGCAAGGAAGAGATTCATCTGACATGCCTCAGCATTATTTGATATGCTTTTAGATACCCTTGCAATGATTCCTTAGCTGTTCCTCACAGTGTGAACAGTATTAGCTTCTGTTAATAACTGCTAATACCTGCTCAGTAACATCAAATGCTCTGTTGTTTTTTTTTTTTTCTGGCATTGGGACAGGGCATAAAACTAGCTGATGATTTTACTATTCAGTGTTTGTAAAATTAATTATTATTAGATTTATGTCTTTCTTGTCATTTGGACTGACATGAATATTGAGTATTGTCTTAATTTTCACCATGAAATTTTAATTTCCTGTACTTACTGTGCAAGTAAGTCCAGACACTGCTTCATTTTTTAAAACAAATAAAAATAGTATAATGAAAATGTTGTGTTTTTCTCTCTGTTCTAGCATTCACAACTATTGCTTTGTGGTTTTACTCTTAGCTAAATGTCCCCTCTTTCAGGTACTAAATACTGTGCTTCATGGGTATACATGGTGAATAATATGCTCTTGTTTGGAAAGAAATTTGGCCCCTCTTCACCAGAAGGGAGCAAAAAACTTCCAGCAGTTGTTGTCTTGTTTTCAATACAGAATAGGAAGAACTGCAGCCAGATTTTATTCTTAAAGTAAGTAATGAAAACATGATTTTAAAATGGATCAGGAAAGGATGTTGTTGGTCACAGGTGCAGGCATGCCGAAGCATTTGGGGTTTGTATTGTGCAAGGCAAAGTGGGCACTGACATCACAGTGTGTGGTAAGAATTGTAGAGTCACACTTTAGCAAAGTAAGATTCTCTTTGTCTAAACCATGCTAGAAGTAGCTCTTAACTGTGGAAACTCTAACCACTCTCTCCGCTGTATAAAAGATTAATTCAAAGCCAAGTGCAAAACAAAAACTTCTTCTTATTCATCAGCCTAGTCTTACAGAAGTGATCCTAATGTGTGCCTCTGGGAGAGAGTAGCCTCATTATGGAATCAGGCTGAAGAACTTCTCATAACCAGAAAGCCTTGATTCTCCCAGAGCTTTTAATTTTAAGTTGTCTTTTTCCACTGTGCTCATTAAACACTAAGGAAAAAATTTTCATTCAGCTAATAAATAGGAGACTTTCTTTTAGATGGCCATCTGGTTCAGGTGGATAATTATCTTCTGACATCTGTTCAGTGACAAGCGCTACATGGAAGTACTTAAACAGGTGATCTTAAGCCATTTTCTAGTGGATACATACATCTGAAGTTGCAACAACATTCTAGGGGTCTGCAGTCTCCTCTGGGAAGCACCCAGTGCATTTGAATTTTAATACTGCTAAATGGTAACCAACAAATCAAATCTGCTTACTGACAGTTCAGCTTGTTGAGAGACATGCTCTCTCTACCTATTGCCTTGAAAGTGCACAGTAAAGATATTAGAAGGCAAGATTTCTGCATTCATATCTCCATCCTATATTTTGCAGCACTTCTAGTACCTCTCCAAAAGTCCATAAGGCCTTAAGTTCTTTTCCAAAGGAGGTGAAAATTGGTGCAAAAGCATGTTAGCATTTGCTCACTTTTTCCTACCTAATGCAATCAGACAGTCATCAATTGCAAAATTGCAATAGCAATCCCCACATGGTCTCCTGTTAACTCATCAGCTCCTGTCACTGTCAAGCGTTCACTCCGTTTGAAAAGGCTCTTTCTCTGTCAGGGGTTTTATGATTAAATGCTCTCCCCTGAAAATGCCAGGTTATTGAGAGTGAAAGTGGGAACAGGAGAGGGTCTTTCTTTTGATAAATACAGCCATTTTAGAACATTTTGGAAGAGAAGCTGCATCAGGTTTTACTTTAATAGTTTCTAATTTTTCTACTAGTTCAAATCAGCTTTCAAAATGAAGGTAGTCAATATGAAAAAGAGGTGAAGAAGTAATCAAAGGTAGAAATGAAAACCTGAACTCTTTGAATGAACTGATCTGAAACTGATTTTAGATAACCATTTCAGCCCATTTTACAGAAGTGCTACAAGACAGCTACCTGAGCAACTTCTGCTAAGCAAATCTGCAATGAGTTTCTGAAACGGTAGGGTCTCTGCCTTGGTGCTGTTCCCTGGGAGAATTTCCCAAAAACTTCCCTGCATGAACATGCTCAGTGTCAAATGCTTCCCCTTCGGGCAGCACTGTCAGCATATCTGGGATGATTTTCCCCTGGATAGCACAAAAAATATCATCATTTATTTCTTAGGAGCTTGCCTAAAACTTACTGTGGGATCAAGAGTAACAAAACCTGATCAAAAGACAGCATCTTCACAGCCTGTCTGATCACATTCTAATCCAGTAGCAGGGATGAAAATATAAGGGACTTCATTACCTACTGGGACAGGTAATAGGTTGATGTTGCCTAGCTGGAGCACATCACGGCTGCTTTTGCATTGCACCTGTGTGGTACAAGTGAGAGAGTTTGGAGGCAAAGTTTGCCAGAACTTCAGCAGTAATTGTCCCCTGTACAACATGTGACAGACCTCAAATTTCTTTTCTGTTAGGAGATGTTGGGAGGTGAGAGGAAGGACAAGAGGTCCAAATGGAGGATAGAAGACCCCAAAGCAATCTTTACTGCTGACCATGTGCTGGCAGGGTATGGAAAGCAAATGCATGCCTCAGACATATTCTTTGGGAAAGGAAAGCAGGAGGAATGTGATTTTAAGGAAGAAAATATCTAGGTCTTCTTCACCAGACACCAGCTCTCAGAAGCTTAAAATCCCCATTCAGCCTCGAGGAAAGACACGTAACAATCCCATAATGTAAATCTACGCGAGGGACTGACCTGAAGGACTAAACACCTTGACACTCCACATCCTCATTAGCTTTTGCTCCCTTCTTTTGGACCACACAGTGTTTTGAGTTGGACAAAGCTCAGACATAGCCCTTGGAGAGCTCAGTACAAACATCAGTCTCCAAAGGCAGCATATCACCATGTCCAACTCCTCCCTTGCCCTTTCTCCAGAACTATTGCATCAGGATTTGCTTCCTCAAGCACTCCTGCCCTGAGGCTTGTAGCATAAATCCTCAGCTTCATGATTTTAAAACTTCTTTCTTTTGGGCTGCAAGGCATCCCTCATAATATTGTGAACAACTTAATATAAATTTCTCCCCTGTCCCACATGAAAGCCAATAATAGTGTTTTGGGGCCACAGGGTCAGCACACAGCCCAGAGGAGCCACAGGCAAAGACTGGGGATGTGGATGCAGCCTCTTTCCCTGAGTGTGGGTGACAGCCACTGAGCCACAGTGTGGCTGACACTGTCAGGCACCTCTGGTCCTTCCCTCTGCTCAATCAGGGCCAGCTAGAGATGATTGCCTAGGATAGTGTTGAGATAGATTTTGAATATCTCCAAGGATGGAGACCGCACAGCCTCTCCAGACAACCTGTGCCAGTGCTCAGCTACCATCACAGTAACAACTTTTTTTTTAAGGTCAGATGAAAAGTAATGTGTCTCTGTTTGTGCCCATTGTGTCCTGTCCTGTCACTGGGAACCATTGTAAAGAGCCTGTCTCCTTCTTCTCCTTCATTCCCACCAGGTATTTATACACACTGGCAAGAATCCCCAGGGCTGTCTCTACCCCACGCTCTACAGACACTGATCAACCTTCTTTCAGTGCTTTGTGCTCTACCAAGTTCTCCAAGAGGTGGGTGCTGCTGCTAAACTTTGGTCATTTACTGAGGAATAAGACACCCACTCTATATACAACCATTCCATGTTATATACAACACCTCCTGAGGTCATACCCATGATCCGGATTAAAAATCGGTGAAGATATTTAATTTCCTTTTCAGATTATAATGCTTTAAGGCAACACTTGTTCATAGTTAGCAGAGTCTTATATGTGAATAAGACAAGGATTCGTTCCAGTGCATGTTAAAAATGAGATTCTCTTTGTTATCTTATTAGATACATGCCCCTTTTCTATTGTGTTGAACTAAAAAAATAATAATAATAAAAAAATCCATGGGTTAATGTTAGTGTAGAGAGCAGGTTGATAGTGCCAGAAGCAAAAGCTGAAAGAATACATACTATTCTTATTTTAGGTATTATGTGACACCTTTTATTCTCCTTACTCTTTCTCCATACCCACTATCCCCTACTCATCATACAACAGGCATTAAGAAAAGTTTCAGAATATATTCCCTCTCTCTGAATGTCTAAGAATGAGGAAATTGAATTTATCAAGTCACCAGTATTTCATCACCTCACCAGTGCATTCACCTCGAGGAGGGAGGAGGCAGGAGACAAGCAATTTTTAAGAGGATCTAGCTGTGTATAGTAATTAGTATTTAGGGTTCATGTAAACCAACTAGCTAATGCACAACTTCACAGTTAGTGCTGCAAAACAGTGTTGACTGAAAGAAAATTCAATGCTTTTGCAAAAGGCTTTTGGCACAGCTGCTTCCTAAAAGAAATATCTGAACAGATCTGCCTCCTTTTCCTCCAGTTATATGTCCAAGAACTCCCTTGACAATTTTGTAATGTATATTTAATTGACAGAAGCTGTGTTTGTGTTTAAAAATCTTGAGAGATTTAAATAAATCCAGAATCAATTCTTTCTTTTAGATTTAGGGAAATCAATTTTTTTTCCCAAAAAGAACAAAATACATCATGCTAAGTCAGTGCAGCTCTTTATTTTGTTTACAGTGGCAGTTTGTTTGTCAGAGTTGTAAAAGTATTGCATTTTAAGGACAGTAATCATATCATTATGTTATCATAATGTTGTTTCTGCTGACATTCTGCTCCAGGTCCATTTAAGCTTCAAGCATGACTTTGTGATCTAGCAACATAATAATACACAGTACAAATTACTTATCTGAAAGCAAAAAATGACATTAACACAATATGCAGGTGTCTCAATTATACTCCAGCATATGTGCTTTAACTTTTATTGCAGAGGGGTTTTAATCCAGTTATCCTTGTAAATTTGTTCAAAAAAGAATCTACAGTTAACTATTTGCTAAGGTAACTTTTGTCCATTTTTACCATGTTATGGTGTCTATTGTCTTTTCAAATCCAAACCACAGATTTGTGTCAAATCAGGTTATATGCAATTAAACAAAATGTATACTTAGATCAACGTTATATGCAGTAAAGCCACAGATTATTTTTTTTTCTCCTTAATTCCCGGGGCTTTTTGTACTGATTTACTTATTGTAGATTGAGAAGGTGTAGGTTATTTTCAAATGGCTTAGCATAAACACATATATTTTCATCACAGTAATAACCTGCTGTCTGAGTCTGATTAGACAAAGCATTGTGAGATGATGCTTTTCTGTCTCACTTTAATTGGAGATAACTGTTCCAGCTGGACTGTCTGTCTTATACAGAAGATGATGATGTTGTTAACAGGATACAGGTTCTTCCAACCATCTGTCTCTACTGTCAAGACGCTGGGCTATCTTCTGCATCTTCCTCCTGGCTGGGTTTTTCAAAGATGACAAAGAGGATAAAATTTCTCTTCATGTTTCTTCAGATTTGGTGACCAAACACACTTAGACTTCTCTGCTAATTCTAACTTTCTTGCAGCGGTCTATTTTATGGTCTCACTATTCTCAATCTACAAAGCATAGTCAGTATTATATTTCCATAGAGACATGCAAAAGATCTCAAATAAAAAGTTGTGGTAGCCAATGGTGGTTTTTTGGCACAATAGTACCTCTGAACCACAGGATTCTGAAGTCCTTCTTCTGATCTCCAATGCATGTGCAGTTGTGCTTGCCTGGGACCCTGGTGCAAGCCTAGTAACAGCCTCAGAGCATTAGCTCTCACAACTTCAAAAAACATATTTCAGAAGACAAAGTAATACGAGACTGGCCTAAAAATAGAATTAAAAACAGTGGATGGCAATGGGCAGCAATCTTCCACTTTCTTCTACCTATTTTGATATATTTTCCAAATTGGAAATTTGATGTGGGTTGTTTGAGAAAAGTTACAGCCTGTTCTGGTTTGATCTAGAACAGAATTAATTTTGCTCAATGCTCTTACTTTTCAGCTAAGTCTCTTCTAAGGGACTGCACCTTCAGAAGCTAATAACATATTGCCATCGGGGGGCTAAGTCTGATACTGGTTTTGTATATATTTGTATATATTTCATACTTTAAGTATTTTTTTAGTATTATTGTATTTTCTTGTTATTATTTCATTAAAGCCGTTTTAGTTTTCTTTTCCAATCTGTAAGTCTCTCTCCCTTATTCCCTTTCTCTAACTCTTTGGAGAGGGAAAGGGGCTAATAGAGTGCATCCTGTAATTTGTGTAGTAGCTGACCCATCCCTAACCCTTGACAGAGCCCCAGCTTTTGTCAAGCTGCTTTGACTCCCACAGACTGCAAATGAAGTAAGAAACAGTTCAAGGGGACAGCTGACACTCAGTCTCTGACACAAGATAGGTAGTATGAACACTACAGTGCTAATGGACTAATCCTGTATACAGGCTTAACAAGAACTTATATTCTGTCTTTTCTCCTAGAGGAAACATTTTATTGCGAAAGATGTAATAAATAAAATAAAATATAGGCACAGCAGCCTGAGCGATAGGTCTGTCAAACACAGCTGTGTAGGAGCAGCAGTCCTGGGAGAGTAGACTTGGCAGCAGGGAGTGAGAAGCACTTGGGTGGAAAGAGATCTGTGGAGTTGGGATGGGGATGTTTATTGGATTGTCGGAGGAGTGTCTTCTCAAGGAAAGAGAAACGAGTAATGGGGACACACTGAAGCTGACCAGAAGGGATCTGGTGGATGGGTAGCTTGGGTTAGGAGACATGGAAGATGATGTCACAATGGGACAGATGACACAGGAAGGTACATGGGAAGGGCAGATCAAGGGCTAGCAGCTTTCCATGGGATGGTGTCAGCATGAAACCTTCTTGCTCGGATGGTGGTTATTTGAGTTACTGTCAGCCTTCTGGCAGAATTAGACATTTGCCCCTCTCCCTCCTTTATATGCTTTTTCTTCTAGTAGCTTTTGATTTAACTCAGGATAACAACAAACAAAAAAGCTTGTTACAGTCATTAACACCAGTGCATATTCCTGAATTCTGTTACTGAGAGAATATTTCATTCTTGGAAATGAAATATCATTATATTTTTTATGTGAAATAAAGTCCATGAATAAGAACACGAAAGCATCTAGGAGACCCCAGAGCCGCAGCAAGACACTCAAGAAGTTCAAGGGAAAGCATGATCTCTCCCTGAAGACAGGTGAGGGTGCAGGGGTGGATGGGAACAAAAGAGAGAGATTTCTGAATAGTTCAGGGTATGATTTCTTCAGCAGCCTATACCAAAGTGAAGAAAACCAGACTAGTATCAGGGTTTGCTCTAGAAATTTTGAAAATATTGTACTCTTAAAAGGACAAGTTTTGTGCTAATAAGATGGACTTGAATAACATTATGAAGGGTATAATCACCTTCCTAATGAATTATGTTTTCCAACAAAAGCTGTTTTACAGGCAATGGGCATTTAGAGATGCTAGTGGCTAAAAAGTATTGGACTTCAGTCTATATACTTCTGAAATGTTGAAAACACTTTAAGAACTCTGGTGCTGGGAGACAGAACACCAGAGGACTGTGATCCTTGCAAGGCTGCACAACTGTTTTCCACTGCATTTTCAGAGATTCTTGGATCAATTCCTTCAGCTGGAGAATGTGTGATATATCTAAGAGCTGGAAGCAGTGCATAACCAGCAGCTCAGTCACAGCCATTACAAAAGCTTAGCAGAAACTGACGGCTCTCAGTAAAACCTGAAAGTAAAAGAAGTTTCTATGACAGCAGAAATGAATGGTGAAAGGATAAAATGCTGTATTTACCTGTAGAAGCAGTTACTGTTTTTTGGGTTTTTTTTAATACATATATATATATGCCAATGAGCTATTTCCTTCTAAACAAAAGAGAAACTTAAGAGCTTGATTATTTTTCAAAGGTATTGAAGTTGCAGGTGTTAGCACAATTTCTATCTCTGTGTACATATGTTTCTAACAAAAGCAAAATCTCATTGCTCTTGAAATACACAGCAATCAGACCATACAGGCACTTTTTAATCCTGTGCAATCAGCTGAAACAGTGAACACGTGATCACAAAAGTCAACCAGTTTTTGTCATTATCTTATCTAGAACACTCTTTTCTGAAAAGTAAAAAATAAATGAGAAGGACTTTAAAAGTGTATCCATTGAGCATAATGTGGAAATGAGGAATGAGGTTTTGGAGCAATTTATTATTTTTTTTCTCAAGTGGACAGTGATCAGTTTATGTATGGCGTTAAACAGCGCATTTCCAGGGGTCTATCCCAGAATGCTCCTTCCAGCCCTTAATGTTTTCCTTGTATTCACCTTCAGAAGGGATATATAAAAAACATGAATTGTAACACTGTTCTTTAACACTGCATCTATCTATTGTCAGGGACTGTGTATGTCGGGTGTTGAAACTAGAAAAGTAAGAGCAAGGCTGATGGACACACTCTGTTGGAAACAGAGTTCACTGACTGCCCCAGCCAGTCTAGTTACGATCGCAGAATGATTTGGGTTGAAGGGACCTTCAAAGATGATCTAGTGCAACCCGTCTTGCCATGGGCAGAGATATCTTCCACTAAATCAGGTTGCTCAAAGCCATTTCCAACCTGGTCTTCAACACTTCCAAGGAAGTATTGAACATGTCTTGAATACTTCCTTACTGAAGGAGCATTATGTGGCTATGAGATATTTTGAAGAAAAGCAACCCCAATGCTTAATGAGGAGACACTGGTCTCAGACCTGGCTGGGTGGCTTGTTATTGCTGTACTGAGAGCAGGGAACCGTGTGGGAAAGAGACCATTTCTGCTGCCAGGTCCTCCATCGTGGCAGGTGTGCTGTCAAACTGCAGACACCAGCTGAAATGCACTGGGACACCTTGAACACACCAAGCACTGACTTCCACGGACAGTATCTGCTCAGAGGCTGGCAGTTCCCCCTTTGTCCCCAAATGCACCCAAGCTGAACACTGCTTGGGAAGTGGGGCTGAAGAAATGGGGCAGAGATTGCAACCGTTTCCATCAGTTCTCCTGAGATAGGCCCCCAAGGAAGTCCATTTTACCAACAGCATCATCCAGAGCCACCTGGCAGGATGGCTACAGGCTCTGTAAATGGAGAAGGTGTGAACAATATCATCATATGTATCTATGACAAAAGGTGGTGCTCCTCTGAGTACCTAGACAAAAATGGCCACAATTCCAAGCCTGCTACCAGTGGAGAATTTATATTTTGATTGCTTACATTTAATTTTGAGTGGGAGGAATTTGGAATAGATCAGAATTTTTAAGAGTGGAAGATAATTTAAAATTAAAGTGATTTTGCTTGATAAAATTCATTAGTCTAAGGAATTGACTGAGAAAAAGCATCAGAATAAGTTATGGACTCAAAAAGCAGACTAAGAAACTAGGAAGCTGGTGGGAAGAACTTCTAAACAAAGCCAATGACTAAATATAAAGAGGAGCTGAAGACTGACAGCTAGATTATGTAAAAATTAAAGTGGCAAGCTGTACCATTGCAAAGTAAAAAATAGAAGAATTAGACACAGACCAATACAGTTGTCTCAGGAGTTCTTTATGGCTTTGAAAATCAAGTAGATACCCTGAAAAATACAGGAAAATAAAGAGCAGAGACATAGTAAAAGATGTGGACATGAGGCATAGAGTTGAAATCAAAGAGGGTAAGGTTAGAAGTGAGTTGTGAGTTGTACACTACAGGGAAATAAAAGGAACTAAGAAAGAGGTATGTTAATTGGATTACAAGGACATGTAGGTCTACCACCAAAAAAAAAAAAAAAAATCTATCATGCAAAAATGCAGAAATATTGCATGCTTTCTTGACCTCAGCTTTGTGAAAAAGAGTTAACTGCAATCATTGAATTACTGCTTTCATCTAAGAAGGCAATACAGGAACAGGAAAGAAGAGAGTGAGAACTAGTTTTGACAAGAGAGATATTCAAGCTGTCTGATGAAGAGGAGTGCAAGAGGGAAAACAACAGGCTTACCTTTAAAAAGCAGAAAAACGATGAATCTAGGAAATCACATACCCATCAGCTCAACTTCGATCTGCTGAAAGAATGGATCTAGAGGATAACAGGGAATAAAGACAGCCAGCACAGACCTGTAAATAATGCACCCCATCAAACCAGCCTACTTCTTTTCCTTGGCAGGATATCTGTGGCTGAAGGGGGTTGGTATGATTCATTCTGAGTTTAGTGAGGCTCTTGGTACTATTTCATTTGAGGTTCTTGTAACTGCAGTAGACAAATATCCTGCAGATGCAATCAGTAAAAGTGGGTGCATGGCTGTCTGATGAAGCCCTCTTCATGAAGGTTAATCAAGGATTCACTGTCAGTCTTCAAGGGCATTGAAGTGTGGGTGTACAGGGGTCAGAGTCATTAGCAGTTTCAAGACTGTGTTTAATAGCTGAAATGATGGAATACAGTGCGTGATCATCAGATCTGAGAATGATACCAACTTGAGGAAAGAGAAACTGTAAGGAAGGACAGGAATGTAAAGTGGTTTTCAGTGAGATGAAATGCAATAATTAAGTCAAGTACAGAGTGCTAAATTTAAGCAGAAGACTTTCACGTATAATAGGACATATCTGTCTGAGTGTCAGTACTGCAGGAAGGAAACAAGCAAAGCTGTAGGATGAAGCAATGGAAAAAAAAAGGAAATTTTTATGGAATAAACTAACAAAATTATTGGTAAGACTGGATCATACTTATATCTGTAGAAGTCTAAAGTGTAGATCACTGTCTTGGAGTGGTACATAGTACATGACATCTGAAGAGTGTCATCTAGTAGAATGATAGGGAGCTATCTAGATTAGAAAGAGTCCAGAAAAGTTCTCCAAGAATGTAAAGAGGATTACAGAGGAAATTTTGTGGGAAAGAGGAAGGAAGTGAGATCATTTTGTCTGGAAAATGGAAATCTGAGCAGATAGATGAATGAGGAAACACTACACAATGATGTTATAATCCTCTAGAAAGGGAAAGTTATGCTCCAGTATTCTTCACAGCACAGCAGAAATATGTTTACTGTTCAGAAAGAAGATTTAGGATGGGATATTAGGAAGAACCTTCTAGCAGGATGGTGAGGTATTGGGCACAAGCTACCTAGAGGTTACAGGAAGTCCTGCTCTATAGGTTTTAAGAACGTGTTAGCTAAAATATGTGTTTGGGGTTGGCAAAGATAAGTCAATCCTGTCTCAAAGCAAACTGCAGTCTACCCAGGAGTCTTCTGCTGACTGACTTTTCTACAACTGCCCTCCCTTTCTAGTGCTTTTGCCAGGCTCTCCTTCCACGCAAGCCATCTGCAATACGTCTCTATCCCTACTGTCCTCTCCAGGCTTACAAGCTTCACTTCTCTGCACTGCTCCAGGAAGCCAAGAAACACATTGATGCATATCGATGAGAAAAGTTACATGAGGAGGTGCACATTGGCATCCCAGGTCTTTCTGGGACATCTTCAGATATGTGTAATTATCCCCACACACCACAGGCCTGCAAAGGGTGCAGGATCCTCCTGTGTAACAGCTAAATTGATGCAAATTTTTATGTACATTCAACATCTCCCTTCATCTTGCTTCTTCAAGTATATTGGAAGGTATGTTAATGCTGAATGTGGCCAGGGGAACTATGAATGACAGGCATCGATGAGGAGAGGGGTTGCCTGCCTTTGCCATTCATCAGCCCTGGGGCTTGTACAGACTCAGATCCTCTTGTACCTCCACCTCCTGCACCTGCAGTCTGACAAAGCAAGAAAAGCTAAAGGTAGAAACAGTGCAGAAACCTGAAACTGATCTGTCAAGGTGAAAACTATGGCCCCAGTACAAAAGTTTCAAATACTAGGCAATCTGAAGTCAAGTTTTCTGCAGACAGTGATTTTCTTTTTTGAATGATATGAATAACTGCAAAAAAGGTATATCCTTGAAGGCTCTAAGGACTGGCTGACAACACACTTTAATGTGTTGATTAGTATAATCTCCCTGTTTCCTTCTGTTACTCATCTCACAGTAATAAAATGTAGTGGGGAAGATGGCCCATAGGTATCTTTACAATTACCCTCCTACGATAGTGTCTAAGATCTTTGCACTAGAATAACTCTGTGTGTGCATGTTCATCCCTGTAGGAGAACACTTCCCTTGTGGTTAAAAAAATGGAGCAAAGAAATTCAACAACAAAATGCTGTAATGCAGCAATAAGGTTGCGCTGTGGCACTCTATGCCCTTTTATGGTGTTTTTTTAAGAACAACTCAAACATTTGGTGTCTGAGAAGTAGAAGCACAGCCTTAGAGGACACATTGTTACCACCCTGACTCAGCCAATATACTGTCCCAGTATACCCATAGAAGACAGATTTGTAATTTCCGTTGCACTGGGTTGAACAGAACATACCTCTGCTTGCCTTCTGTTCAACCATTTAACCCTTCAAAATAGTCTGCCTGTGTTAAACCCCATGAGCTCTTGACCCCATCGATCTTGTACATATTACACCCCACTGCAACTGTTTTTCCCGTCAGTAAACCCAGAGTGCTTTCAAATCATTCTCACTGGTTATAGCTGGCTTTAATGGGATAGGAAGGAAGCAGAGTAAAGGCAGTGTGGCTGTGCATTGCAGTGCTATATTTCTCGATTTTCCAATAGTTTAAGTGTTGCTGAGCTCAGTATTCTGGAATGACAAGACTTATCACTGGGCACTGACTAACTCAGAAAAGATTTACAAAAACAAAAAAATTGAATTGCCTCTGAAATGATGAAAATTCAGTAGCAGAGAGTCAAAACAAATGTTTGCAAGACCCACACACTCTGTGATGCACTGCAATGTCTCAGTGCTATGGCTAAACGTGCTTCTTTTCTCAGTGAGATGACAGTCTCATCTCAAATTGTCTTTGTACTATTGGCATTACCTGCAGACAGGTATGTCGATGCCATCTCAAGCATAAAAAAGATTTTAGCTCAGAAAGAATAAAATTGCATCAGGTTCATGGACTCTGTTCAAAAGACTCTATATTTTTGCCTTTTGCAGGGATGATGGAAAAAATTCATCCTGCTTGGTTCCAGCATTGGAAGAGAAACCAAAATAGTCAGAATAAATTACTGGTAAATTGCTGGGTTCTCACTGCATGGGAACACTTGCTCTCCACAAACACATAACTGATGGGATCCTGTCAACTCCAGTCACCTTTACACTCCAGTCACCTTTACACTGCCAGTGACGACTGTACCCTTCCAGCTTCTCATGCTGTTTCTCCTCTGCCTTCTCACTCTTGACCAGGTCTCTGAATTTTTCTCTTCTCACAGACACTAGCTACATAAAGACCCATTTTGCAATCTGTGCTCAAATACCACTCCTTTCCTTCTTGTTTTGCTTTCCCTCTAATATTACTCTTCTTATGTGGCTGATTTCAATCCTTTTCAATTCAATAGGTCTTCACCCAGTTTCAGCATTTCCCCAACAGGGAAATCCCACTGTCGCTTACATCTCCATTTCTGCACCCTTCCCATATTTCCCTTGTTGACATCTGCTGGCTTCTGCAGCTCAGGACACTCTATGCTTTCCTGTCCCTCCAACCATGGCTGGGTCTAAACTCAACCTTCTGCACTTATATCCACTTTAATCTTTTAAAGAAGTGCTTATAGAGTGTCCGTGTCTTAACTCATAGCTAAACAGAGTCTTTAGTGTAACAATAGCTACACTAAGTCAACTAGAAAAAAGGGCTTCAGGAACAGAAAGAAAAATACTCACGTACTATCATATGTTGCTCTGAGATGTGCTGCGTACACTGCAGCACACCTGAAGTCTTACGGAGATGAGCCAGGAGCTCTTGAAGTAACAGGACCCAACAGGGAAACACCAGTGAAATACCCTAAAGGTATTTAGAGGAGTTCCTAAGAAGGTGACACAGCCAACAACACAGCTGAAGTGCTTCTAAATGAATGCACACAGCATGGGCAGCAAAGAGGAGAAGATGGAAGTCACTATGACCACACCTCTCAAGTGGATGGACTACAAAAAGGAGACTGAGAAGGGCGGGGAAGTCCCTCCCACGGTAAGAGATTAGGTTCATGACCTGAGGAACCCAACTATACCTAAGTCTGGGACATGGTGGGATACGACCCATGGAATTGTCTTGAGTGAATTGGCTGATGTAGTTACCAAGACACTTTCTATGATATTTGAAAAGTCATGTCAGTCAGGGGAAGTCCCTGGTATGTGGAAAAAGGGAACCATTGCACAAATTTTTTAAAAAGGGTAGAAACTAGGACCCTGGGAACTACTGACTGTCAGCCTCACCTCTGTGCCTGGCAAGATCACAGAACATATTCTTCTAGAAATTATACTGAGGCAGGTGATTTGAGACAGATGAGGCAGTTGCACAGGGCACAAGAGAGTGTCTGCCCACCCCTGACCAGGTAGAAACCACAATTACCAGAGACAGGGAAGGAAGAAATGTGAGGAAAAAGGGTTAAAGGGGTAACCAGTGAATAAACATGTATAACCAGGCACTGGCCAGTATGCTTGTCTGGCCAAACCCTGTGCCTGAACACCAGTCTATCCAACCTCCTTATTAACCTCTATCCCTAGAGATCTGCCATGTGAGTGTCCCCTCTCCTCTGTGTGCAATCTGCCAGCATTTTTTTCTCTAAAAAAAGGGACATTTTTTCATTCTGATTTCAAGCTAGAGTGTGACTACTCTGGAGCTGCTTTTCAAAACATTGATTCCCATCTGATTTCTCAAGCCTCAGTCCATCAGGAGACTCCATATAATAAAGGATTTTCTCCATAATATTTCAGATCCAATGCCTCGTTCCCATTCATATCTTCTATCATTATGCAGCATGTTTATCTTCTAGTTTCAAAAGCATCCTGAAGAAAGAGGTATTTGGGATAATAATATCTAAGGGAGGAACACAGAGTACACCACTTTCTCTTGTCATATATTTTGTGTAAATAATAGTTCTTGACTTGATAGTCTCATTGTGATAATAGGTAAGTGGATAAAAAAGCCACTAAAGTGTCATTTTAAATACCACTGTGTAAACTCCAAGAGCTTGAATTCGAAAAAAAGGACAAAGGAAGAAAACTAAGACATATCTCTCAAAAAACAGAGCTTCAGCTACAGCTTGGTTGGTTTTTTTTTCCACTTATCAATAACTTTCATATTATTAGTATATTTCACAACTAGATTCAGCAAGGAAATAAATTATATTCCTCTAATGTCTCTAGCACATCTATTTTGAGAGATTTATCAGATTTAGGTCTATAGGAAATTATCAAGTTGGAGTTATGCAGTAGAACCATAGAATAGTGAAGGTTGGAAGGGCCTTTTGGTGATTGCTTAGTCCAACACCCTGCTCAAAACAGAGCTCGCTTCAAAGTTAGATCAGGCTGTTCAGCATCTTCTCTGACTGAGTCTTGAATTACCAAGGATGGAGAACCCACAGCTCCCTGGACAGCCCAGACCTGTGCTTCACCACTCTCAGAGGGACATACTTAACTTGTGTCTGGCTGTAATTTCCCTTACTACAATCTGAGAGCATCAACTCTTGCCTTTCTGATGTGCATCCTGAGAAAAGCCTGTCTCTGTTTTCTTTAAAACCTCAGTGTTTAGTTGATGAGAAGCAGTCAGATGCCCCCTAAGCCTTTTCTTTTCTAGGATAAACACATCAGGCTCCCTCTGCTGATGAACTTGTTCAATCT
>VWZY01001385.1:99077-161654 GCA_013399075.1 Chloroceryle aenea
GGGGGGGGCAGTGCAAAAGGTTGGAGCTACAAACTTAAAATAAAACCACTTCTGCTGTAATAGTGCTGTTTATCTTACAATCCTAAATGTAATGGTTTTCTCCCTTAGCTACATAGCTTGCTAATGATTTGCAAATAATTACAGAAAATATTGTACTGGATCCCACACTGTTTTGAGGAATAAGAATTTGCTATCATAACCAAAACAGTGCAGTCTATCTCCTTCATATGAAAAGAGATAGACTCTTTTTGTTTGTTTTCCATTTTAATTTTATAATTTATATAAATTATACCCAGGAGAATGAATGTAATTTCAGTAATGCCCCAATGGCTGTAAGTTTGAAGAAATCTCCCTTTCCAGTTTAGGAAGGACACCCAATTCCCAGCACAGCTGTTTGCAAATGTACCTCTCTGGAAAATTATTTTGTTATTAATGAAGAACAATGTGTCTTATCTACTTGACATCATATATAAACATTAGCAGCTATACAAGAACAAGAATAGGTAGGGAACAATTAAAAAGCTTTATCCTCAGATAAAAACTCCTGCTGCAGAACTGTCATTTAATTTTGAATAGTGACTGCGTAAAAATGAGCTAGACCATGTTTGTGAGTAGCAGTATTATCTTTTATTAGATCATCTAGTACATTCACAATGTGCAATACTGTTTTAAACCTGGTTCATGGAAGTTCATATCTCACACAGAGTGGTACTTAGTGTCCAGCATGACCATCACTTTAAACAAGACAAATTACTGTTCATTCGAATAAGACCTTATAATTTTCCCAAACTCACAGGGTAGGACAAAATGGTTCGCAGGATTGCTGAGGTTGGAAGGGGCCTCTTTGGATATCATGTAGTCCAACAACACTGCTAAAGCATAGTCAGCTAGAGGACTATTTCCAGTTAAGGCTTGAATATCTCCAGGGATGGAGACTCCACAACCTCTCTGGGCAGCCAGTTGCAGTGTTTCGCCACTCTCACAGTAATAATGTGTTAAAATTTGTGCCCACTGCCTCTAGTCGTATTCATTCCTTCTCTTCTCCAGACTGAACAGTTTCAAGTCTTTAAACATGAAAGATCCTCCAGTCCTCTCATTACCTTTTGGACTTTTTGCTGGGATCACTCTGGTATGTTCATGTCTCCCGTGTGCTGGGGACCTCTGACCTAGATCCAGCACTTCAGATGTTTCTCACCAGTGCTGAATAGAGAAGAAGGAACACCTTGCTGAACCTGCTGGTAAAGTTCTACCTCAAGCAGCCCAGGATGCTGATGACTATTTTTGCCATGAGGGTGCACTGCTGGTTCTTGGTAATTTTAATGGTTGCCAGGACCCCCAGGTTCCTTTCTTTAGAGCTGATTTCCAGTCAGACATCCCTCAGTCTGTACTGGTTCATGGCATTATTCTCCATCTGTTGTAGGACTTTGCGTTTCCCTTTGTTGAGTTTCATAAGTCCATTTCTTCGGCCCATTTCTTCAGCCTGTTGAGGTCCCTCTGGATGACAGCATGACGAGGTAGTGTATCAGCAACTCCTCCAAGTTTTTTTTTCTTCCTCTGCTTATCCTGTATGATCTCTGTCTCACTTTACAAGCTCTCATTCCTATCTGATTTCAAACTTTATCAGTAACCCAGAAATTCAACTGTTCAGCCTATTATCCAAAAGGCAATAGTGTGCCCAAATGTTTTTAACAAGGCTATACTCCATCTACCTTTGGCACCTCAGATGTTCTGCTCCTGTTTCACTGAGCTTTTACCTGTGCACCTTCTAGTGTATTTCATAGGGGATTATATTTCTGATTGCACTCAGACCCATTGGAGAGAGGTTCTTTTCCCTAGATGATGAACCAGGATAAAGCTACCAAGCACTACCAAATAAAGTTACTTGATACTTGCAGTTTAAAGCAGTACTGTAAAGTTTTGCTCTTTGAAATACCTGTAGCTACTATTTTTCATGTCTAACTAATAAAACAGTCTAGGATCTCATCAGGAACAGAATAAGGTCACAGTGCCCATCCAGTGCTTTTAAACAGTTTCAGTCAAGATTTCTTTCCCTTGTGTGTTTTTCTGCTTTCTCTTTCCTACCTTGTTAAGTCTAGAGCAAAGCATATGCCAAGGTGCAAATATGTAACATTGCAAATAACTACAAAGTGGCAGTATTTAACGTTTAGTTTATACATCATCCCAGAAGATTTACAAGAGGAAAGAAATGTTTTCTTCATCAGTTGAGCTAGTGACATTGGATAACCACTTATGCAGTTTATTTAGTTGCTCTAATTAGTTCTTTGGAAGCATTTACCTTGCTCTATTGACTAGACGGGAAATTTAGGATCTTAACACTTGTTAATTTTAGTCATATATTTAATCTGACATGAAAGTTGCTTGAAGTGAAAGTGAGAACACTTTCTGTATTCAAAACTTCTGACATTAACAGAAAGTAGAGATCTGTGACATTCTGGAATCTGTCACATTATTTTAAAGGTACAAAGAAAAACTAACTGAACCAAAAAAAATGGAACTCTAACTAATTATCTGCTTAACTACTGAATTTTGCATGATTCCTGCATAATCCACTTTCAGTAGATGCAGAGCTTTTTGGTCTAATATTTAGATGGTTATGAAACTGTATGAGAAGTTTTAGTTATTGACAGGTGTTAACTGTACTACTGAACTACTCCAGTAGTTCACTGTCTTTCTTGAACTGGAGATCACAGAACTGGATGCAGTGCTCCAGATGTGGCCTCACTAGGGCAGAATAGAGGGGGAGAAGAACCTCCTTCAAGCTGCTGTTTGCACTTTTCTTAATGCACCCCAGCATATCATTGGTCTTTTTGGCTAACAGAGTACACTGCTGTCTCATAGCACATTGCTGCCTTGCTGCTGGAATCATTTTATGTCAGTTGAATCACCAGAGAGACCTAGTTTCTTTCTTTTTAGAGAAGAGTAATAAATAACTAGAGAATATTGCTTCAGTCAGCTTTTATATTTATTTTCACTAAACATGCTTCACAACAAGAGCCTAAAAGATTTGGCTTTTCATATGCTGTTAAATATGGCCTCATTCACGCAGCTTACCAATAACAAGGAGGAGCTAAAGTTCTGCAAGAACATTTATCCAAATTTATGTACACAGTAATTATTTCAGAATTGTAAAGTTAAGAGTGACTTCTTAGAGAGAAGACCAAAAATGGCATTAAAATGAAAACAAGCTAATGAATCTGTGTGGGCTCTTCATTGGCAGTTTTATGCTGTCTGACAAGAACCATGGAGAGAAAAATAGTACCTTGCACTGCAGTAATGTTTTCTATCTTAGCACCTAGAGAAAGTTTTACAAACTTTGAACAACAGAAATGATCAAAATCCATGGCTTTGGGTGACCCAAGAGGATACACATTTTTGTTTGCAGAGATACTGTTCTGTTGGTAGTACTAACATAGACTCACAGAGATCTTCTGGTTACAAGAGGTCATAGCACAAAGCTCACTGCACCAGTCATGATCCATCCTCTTCACCAGAGCCAAAAGAAGTTCTTGGACATTATAGGCCTTGGGGATGCTGCTGCCTGCTTTTGTACTGCTGCTAAAAAATGAGAGAGTGAAGATATTTCAGAATGTGTATGGACAGTAACAGATAAGTCAAGGGCAAATGCAAACCAGCATGACATGCACTAGCTTCTGCTGAGTGGGCAAGGGGTGAAGCCATAGAGTAAAAGTGAATAGTGCAGGTGAAAAACATCATTGTCTATTCCCAAAATGTTCTAAATAAATGCAGTTCATAATTTCCTGCACTTGAATTAATGACTTTCAATAAAAAGACTGATGAATCCATATGACATCTTGGAGACTATAACAGAATAATAAGATGCTTGGGCCTCACCCTTTCTACATCATCTGGGAGATACCTGTAACGTTTTGCAGTATGATACACTCCACCTGGTTCTTAACACACTTATTACACATTTGTGAGAAGATAATTCAAGCAGAAGTTTGAGAAGCATATTTGCAAAAGGGGGACAATAGCTTCACATTGACCTCCTGCTTATTCATCCTGAACAAGCAAACCAGAGAAGCAGAAAAAATTGAGTGCTTACAAACCCAAACAACGCTTTAACAGAGTAAGAAGCATAACACAGAGAGACCCAGCACCTATGCTGCTAAGGAAAACCCCATACTAAGAGCTGGATCAATTGGGAATAAACTAGACTTGCTTTGGCTAGGGGACATAGGTCTTTAAATCTTCTGATAGGTTTTATTTTCTTCCTCCCCTGCCTTTCTGGTGCTCAGATGAAATAATATTGTTCCCCTGCTGTACTCATACTAATCACACTGGGCAACAACCTGCTGAAGGAGAAGAATTAAATCCAGGTGCTATTTTTATGATCTCCCCCAGTGAAATAGGACCTAAATCCTAGAATTTCATTAGAAACTTTAGCTTTCTTAAACACAGAATTTTTCCAGAACTCTATTATGACAGGAAACAGTTAAAAAAAAAACAAAACCCAAAAAACCCAAACAACCAAAAAACAAACAAACAAACAAAACAGCAAAAAAAATTTCCCCACCAATCCTACAATAGTTTGAACAGTGTTGCAAGACACTGATGATAATTGTTAAAATGCTACAGGGACCAGCCTCCATTTCAAAGAACAAGACTGAGACAAATGATGACAACATGTTCTCTAGCCCCTTATTTCCTCAAAGCCTTTCTGGATGATCTGTCTTCCTTGGAATGGCTGGTTTGGTTCATGGTATGATGACTCAGGAACTCCTTCTATGATGTCAAGGCTTCTCAAGCTCTTTGCTGCATTGTGACTTTGTCAGCTGAATCTTTTTAATCTAGCCCACAAAGTTGTTTAAGATGGAGTGGGATTTCTGTCAAAGCAGAGGCTATTTCTGTTTCCTTGGCTAAGCAGCAGAACACATCCCCTGCCACTGTGCAGTGCTGCTCTGCAGACTGACCAAGGGTCCCTGCCACAGGAGGAGGTGCACTTCCCTAGCTTTGTCTGTTTACATCGCACAGTCTTTTGCCTGGAGGCAATATGTTGAAGAAAATATATTGTTTAAACTTTTTTGAATCCCATTCCTTATATCTGAGGCTTTCTGCATGTTGATAAAGATCTCTGCCTATTATCAAGTGGGGACACAGAAAGACATCAGGAGCTGACATGATAAGCCTTTAAAGGAAATCTAGATCTGAATATATATATCAAGCCTCGTTTTTTATACAAATAAAATACAGCTTTTTTTGTGAGCACCTTCCAGGCAATTGGAAAATGTGTATTTTTGCTTCCTAATGTGTAAATGAAGTGATAAAGGTAACTGGCAGATGGAATGTGGAAAAAAGTACTTATGGATGTATTTCATGCTGAAACATATTCTTTAGATGTCTCTTAGGCATGCACTTTGACTACCCTGCATTTCCTCCTTGCCCATTCTCTTTCCTCTTCTCCCATATCTCCCTCCTGAAAGGTCCCTCTGGCTCCAAGGTTTAGCCCTTTCAGTTGCTTCTCCATCAAGGAGCCGAAGAACACCAAAACTTAAAACCTCAGTTAGCTGAAGGGATGGGAAGTTTAATTCAGTTTAAAACAGTAATCTAGGCCAGGTGAGAGGAATTGCCATCTAGACAGTTCTTTTTTCCTATACAGCAAAGATGGTCTTAGACTGTGTCTGCTGGCAGGTGAGGGAGGTTGAGTAAGGTGATGGCTATTGTGCTGCAATTACCCCCCTCCTTATGTATGTCTAGTCATGTCTCCTCTCTAGACCTATCCATCGGGTTGAATTATTGACATCTCATCTGTTCCTTGGAGTGGGATGTAACTGCTTTTTTGTGGTATTATGTGAGGTGCAAGGGCATACGTGTCCTGGCTGGACACAGCCCAGCTGAAATGAGAACAAGGCCCCTGGTGCTTCTGCAGCACCAGCAATATGAGCTGAGCCCTCTTTGCTCTCATGCAGATGACCAAGGTCCTTCAGGGAGCAGTGTAGTGATCTGGAGGGTTACCAAGATCTTTATCAGTATAGAGGGTGGGATGTGTACTCCTGCATTTTGTGAAAACATAAACTGAGAAGAAGCTAGATCACAAAGATCTTCTAGCAGCAAGACACTGTGCTGAACTGGGAGGCAGAAGCACTTACCAGCTTTGCCAAGAAGTTTTTTAGGTTTCTTGATGTCTTCCTGATAAAAATAAGTGGGAGAAACAGATTCTGACTCTCCCTGTCCTTCAAAGTCACATTGACCATTAAAACCCATAAAAAGCAAATATCTGAAAATAAAAACATAGGCTCCATGACTTAGGTCATAAGCTCATCACTTTAAAAGAATTAATGAATGATTCATTAGCCTTTTCTTTCAGATATTTCTAGACCTTCGATAAAAGCAAGTAGATACACTGTATAATAGAGCTGCCTGTAACAACATTAATCTTTCATTAATTTGATTTCTTTCTCCATGGCCATTAAATTTTTACAATACATTACAGGATGCCATGATGAATTAGTCTTCCCTTTACTTTACATCTTCCCTTTACTTTACATCAGGTGCAATTCTGTACTAAGAACTTAAATAAAAATAATTATAAACTGAAAGTAAATATTTTAAGTTATTCTTCAAGCTGAAATGACTAGAAAAGAAGTTTTTCCCCATTAGAGCTGTGATTGATGCTAATAGCATGATCTATGCTCTTGTTCCAGGTACCCAAGTTGCCTGGGGCTTCATCTGAACAAAGCTACTGCAGAGTTGCTCCAGCTACTCCAGCAGCTGTGCTCTAGCCCTCATCTAGTCTCTCTTATGAGAAAGTGCCCTGACTGTGCTGCGTTTAAGAGCTTTCCATCTGCCTTAAGCATCGATCCACAAAAAGGTTGGCTATCAGAAGACTTTTCCTTACAGTTAAACCAGTTTGGGAGATATAGGATATAGGACATAATTTATCATAATTCTATGATGCTAAGACTGAGAAAAGATTTAAATGTGGCAAAAGTTATGAATTGATTGTGATTTTGTTTTGGTTTTGTTTGTAGTTGAAATTTCTTTTGCCTAGAATGTCACACATTTAAAGTTGTCAGGAGTGTAAGAAATAGGTAACATGCAGATATTTTTGGTAGAACCATGGACATATTATTTTTCCAAAGGGAGAAGATTGCAAATCACTAGTAAAATGTAAGAGGGTTTTGCTTGTTTGTTGATGATTTTTTCACAAAAAAAAGTATACACATTTATTCTGTCAATCAGATAGAAACCTCTTACCTGTCAACATGTTGCATACATTTGACTTGTCTTCTTTGGGAAGCAATGTGGCAAGAGCATGGTCATTATTAGATGGATTCAGTGTCCTTTGGGAGTGTTTTTCCTCTTCATTGTCATTATTTCTATAAACCATTCTAATATGGTACAGTTTAAAAAGATAGGAAACTTCATAAAAACCCCACAGATGATAAAAAAAATACAATTAGCACCATATTCAGTCTTAATACAACCAGAGTATTAAGTGGTTCAATTTTATCTTTAGAATTGAAGAGGAAGTATTCAGATGGAGACTAAGATATCTGGATTTAGGTGTCTGCCAGCATTTTGGGTATCTAGGCAAACATTAGAGTGGATGGAAATGTAATCAATACAATAGATGGGACCTAGGGGCATTTAGTTCGCTCTAAAATGTGTACCTTAATGGGGAGAAGATCTGAAGCTGAATGAAGATCATTCAAGGAATGAAGATCTCAAACTTAAGGAAGATCTCAAGAACAGATTTTATAAAAGACAGTTTATGTAACAAATTTGTACATTGGAGGAAATACCACTTAACAACAGATCATTGTCAGTCTTATGGTTAGAAAAGTAGACAAGTATCCTGACATCTGGGTAACGGAGAGTGATAGAAACTTTGACATGACTATTGAAAATGTGTGTGCAACCAGTTTTCTTTTATTTCTGTTCAACTGCCTTCATAGCATGGGGCTGTGCTGTTGGCACTTGAGTTATATAAGCCAATATTTACATTGAATTGCCATGACCAGCCCTTTTTGGAGTGTAATATCAGAGAGACTTGCAAATGATGAAGCAATGCATGCCACTGAGTCACACAAGTCTTTAGTCCAGACTGCTGGACTATATTGGCTGCATTGAGCACTTCAGACCATCTTTTAAAGTGTCCAGGACACACCTTTACTGAATGGCAGGAGCCAGTAACAACTGGTAACCTGAGGATCACCGAGGAAGAGGCATCCTCCATCTGCCAGTATCTGGGGTACCTCCTGAATTATTTATGAGAAAGTAAAGAAGACAGCAGTGAGTGAAACAACCGGGAATTGTGATAATTTGGATCTCTCAAATTTACAGGACCATGTACTCCATAAATTAAACTCTATTTTATGAATTCATTAGGAAAGAAAACAAACACATCAAACAATAGCCTAGCATGTAAATTCAGTAATTTGTCGCTTACTTCATAGGGTTTCTAACTGTGATTCATAACTTGCAATTTGTAACTCCTGCAGCTATGAAATGGTTACCTAGCTGATGGTGAGAGTGTTCATACTTCTTTTTCCATTATTGTGTGGGTGCCCCCTCTATCATATCAGGAAGCACAAAAGCCTCAGTTGGATCTGCTTCAGAAGCTTTTTGTGTAAGCTGACATATTCATCCATTTCACTTTGTCTGTTTGGTCTATACCATTTCCATAACTTAGTGGATCCTGAAGAAACTGACAGACAATTAATATACAAGGATGATGGCTGCAGATTATAATGGTTGCAAAATGGCCTTTATCTCTTCCTGCCCATGGTGTCCCATGTGTTGCTCTTGCTTTGAGATAATGTCAGTGCTTTCAGGTCACATGAGGCTGTAGCATAAGCTGTGTGTTAGCCCAAACCAGAACTGGAGCTGAGTGAACAGTCACACCAAATTATTTCTGACCCAGAAGCAGTGCTCCCACAGTGAGCAACAGAAACATGGTGGGATGTTCGAAGAGAATAGAATAGAATAGAATAGAGTAGAACAGAATAATTTTCAGTTGGAAGGGACCTACAGTGATAATCTAGTCCAACACTGTGATCACTTCAGGGCTGACCAGAAGTCAAAGCGTGTTATTAGAAACATTGTCCAAGTGCCTGTTAAATACTGACAGGCTTGAGGCATTGACCACCTCCCTAGGAAACCTGTTCCAGTGTTTGACCAACCTCCTGGTAAATAAGTGCTTCCTAATGACCAGTGTAAACTTCTCCCAGTGCAGCTTTGAACAGTTCCCACATGTCCTATCCCTTGCCAAAGTACTTACTCAGCATGACTGGCAGAACTTGTTTATTTTTCTTATTACTACTTCTTTACTTTTCACTACTATTCCACTGCATTAGTTACAGTGGGAAAAACTATTCTGCTCTTTTTACTCAAAGGCAATTTTATTTCCATGTATGCATTGTGTGTGCACTTAAAAGACTTCAAAGTGTAATTTACCCTTACCTCCCAAAACAAAGTGACTTCAGCTAGCACTGGGGCAGATGCTGTTTCATAGCACTTGGTTTTTCTACTACAAGAAAAGTCAGTTTGTGTGGTACTGTTACACTGATGCATCATATTATACAATTGACTTTTATGACTTCATAAAATGTTTATCTTTTATTCAACCAACTCCATTTTGTGTCGGTGTGGTAGCAAGGCCCTAGCATACATTTGATGCAGCATAAACTTATGAAAGAAGTGTTTGAAAGTGAAGTTCTGTGAGTGGTACTGGAGTATCAAACCTTTAAGCCTCCCCAAAAGAGGGCACAGCAATTCAGGTGCTCCTTATGGACTCTTATCAAGCCCTGACATACTCAAAACCAATAGTAGCTGGATGGTCACCAAAGCACATGCTGAAGATGGGGAGGACACATTTTATAGTTCCCTAGTACCCATGTGCACACATTTGGCTACCATATCCCAAATGCCTACCACAACTTTAGACTGATCTGTCCCAAGTCCTCACTGTCTTTCAACTGCTCTCACCTTTTCTCCATCACTCTCATCTCAGTGCTCACTGATCACCTCTGTAGGGGTTTGTTGATTCGGGTGATCTATCTAGTTTGCAGTTGTATTTAAACTATTGATTTCTCTCCTCTGCACCATAAGAACTGAGTTTAATTCAGCTTTATGTCATGGTAAAAACACCCTAGTTATTAAAAAACATGATATTCTGGGGTTTAAGTTTGTGGGGAAAAAAAAACCAACAGATTTCTCTAAGAAAATGAGAATCAGATATAAAGTTTTATGTATAAGGAAAATGACAAAATGTCTGTTTTGTTGATTATCTTCCATTTCTGATAGATTTCAAGCACAAAGAAGCTTTATTTTCCATATCATGTGTTGTAAAGCATAGGATTCAAGCTTCCGATGAGTTACTTAAATGAATCATAATTTTAGAAGATTTAGGGCTTCTTTCAGTTTTTCATCAGGGGAGCTGTGACAGATATGATAGGGAGATGATATGGGCTAAAGAAAAAAAGAACATTAGCAGCATCAACTGCCTCAGGTTATGTGAGAAATGCATTATTCCTGGAGGAGTTACCACATGCAGCCCCATAGCTGCCATGCACAGTTCTAAAGCTGATTTGCAAATCTACAAGAAGACACCAGCGTAAGACAGACGCTACCACCTTCACTTTAATTAGTTCACCACAGATCAAATCCAACAAGATCACCACATGCTTCCACGGGCTACAAGCAAATATGTTAAAGTATACTTCACTACTCTGCATGACAACCCCTACTACTTCTAAAGTAAGATTTTACTCCCAAAAAAGAGATAGTATGGCTCTAGCAACAATACTCATGCCAAAATATGAAATGATGGAAAATTCACTGTGACATATTAATACATTACAATAGCAAGATTTACATTAAGACTTGCAGATCAGTCATGTCATTGAAATAATTGAAATAATTTTCCCCCATCTTTGATGAATTAATCTTCAAATATGATGCATTGCCCATATCTTGGGCACACCTTTAGGCACCAAACTGCCTGCACTATTTGCTCACCTCTTCATGAACAATGTGGTGGATGCTAAATGGATTAGGCCCCATCTTTGCTGCACAGATGGATAGAAAACATGCACTTCTGAGAAGAGAAGTTTGCAGAACACATTCTGAACAGTCAGCTGCTATAAGTGCAAGAAGGATATGAAAAGCCAAATAAGCTCTGATATGTTACTTTGCAATACCCAAATCAGGTTCTGTTCCTCACCTGAGGTCTTACTGCATTGGAGCATCACGGAAGAGCAACAAGTTGTGAGTACCTCTTAAGCTGAAGGTTTTGGAAGACAGGAGAAGCTCTATCCAGTTTCACACAGCATCACAAAATAGTAGGGGTGGGAATGGATCTTGAGAGATCATCTAGTCTAAACCCCTGGGTTTTCCTAGACCAGATTGCACAGGAACGTGTCCAGGCAGGTTTTGATAGTCTCCAGAGAAGGAGACTCCACAGCCTCTATGGACAGCCAGTTCCAGTGCTCTTATAACTCTTACAAAGTGACAGCTCCATAGTTTATACTGTGTTCACAGGAAGAAAAAAATAAGGTTTCACCCTAAACTTCATACAATTTCCTTTACTCCTTTACTTCTTTACACCTTTTCCAGGCAGCTTTCCTAATTTATTTCTATAGTACAAGCATATTAATAGAAAATCCTACCTTTCTGTCACTTATGAACTGAATAATTTGCAGTATATTTACTTTCAAGTAACAAAATCACAATGAAATACATTTATATCTCACATTAAAAAAAGATGAGAAAAATGTAAAAACCTTGGGTTTTGTCTGTCAGTTTGTGAAAAAAAACCCAAACCGAAAACTTCTTGCTTATGATACTGGGATGTTTAAGCATAATATAAAGAACAAGTTTTCATTATTTCTCAATCAATTAGTCCAAAAGCTAAACTTCTATTAGCTATACAGATATAGATATGGATGATATAGATATAATTACCCCTGTTATAATCCTTCCAAATCTGAGCATATGTTGATGTAGTAATGCCTGCTTTAGACTTGCATATATCCTAATAATCATGTCAGTTTTGAAGCTTCTTGAGAATGAAGGAACGAAAATTTCTCACAATTTCTCTGAGGGAAAGAGCTGCCCACCAGGAGAGCAGGACATTTGGCTTCACCTTGCACTGTTACCCTCAGTGCCTGGGTGGCATCCAGAGTTTGACAACATATCAGCCCCACTCTCTATTTATTTCTGATTAAAATCTCTTTTTCACTCAACAGATGAAGATTATTTCTCATGCTGTGTAAGTGAGCCTTGATAGATATGTCAGTCCTGCTCTTAATTCATATTCGCTTAACTTATAAAACTATATATAAAACTTATTTTTAAGAATATTTTTAATATTTGCATAAACTTTGTATCTTCCATTTTTCCTAATCCTAATAAGGAAAAAGCCTAAAACCAAAATATGTCTTCAGACATAAAACAGTAGAAGAAAGACTTGCATTTTGAGGGCTTTTTTTTCTTTTTCAGTGACTTGTGAACTGAATGTTTCAGCTGAAAGATATGTTTGTCTTTCATTCTCTCCTTCCTGATTCATAACTATCAAAAACTGCCAGCATTAATTCAAAAATTGGGGGGGAGTTGGAATGTTTCCTTCATGAGGATTTCACAGATTTGGAAAATTTATTCTGAGCAATATAAAATAGAAAGATGTTCTAAATTTCTTATGACATAAAATTACCATAATAATTCTCAAAACATGTAATATATTAAATTATTGTTTCAACTTTAAATCTTTTGATCTAAGATCTTACAATAAAGTAAAATTACTTTTGAAAGGAAACTCAAAATGTTCAGATATAGTAAAATCCACACAACTCTTTACTGAAAACTTTGTATTTCATATGTTTTCTGAAACGTATAATGAATTTAGTTTGCTCCTGTGGAGAACTGTTCATTCCAGCAAACAACTGTTTCCAACTGAATGACACCTTGTGAGAAATTTCAGAAAAACTCCAGGCAACGCTATAGGCCTGGAAAGCTGCCTGGCGGAAAAGGACCTGAGAGTGCTGGTTGACACTCAGCTGATCATGAGCCAGCCAGGTGGACAAGAAGGCCAATGGCATCCTGGCTTGTATCAAAAGTAGTGTGTCCAGCAGGAGTAGAGAAGTGATCATGACCCTGTATTCAGCACTAGTGAGGCCACAGATAACTACTGTGTTCAGCTTTGGGTACCACAGTATGAAAAAGACATCGAAGTGCTGGGGCGAGTTCAGAGAAGGGCAACCAAGCTGGTCAAGGGTCTGGAGAACAAGTCCTGTGAGGAGAGGCAGAAAGAATTGGGATTTTTAGTTTGGCGAAAAGAAGGCTGAGGGGAGATCATATTGCTCTCTACAACTACCTGAAATGAGTCTGTAGTGAGGAGAATGCAGCCTCTTTTCTCAAGTAACTAATGACAGGACTAGAGGAAATTGTATGAAGTTGCACCAGGGGAGGTTTAGATTAGAAATTAGGAAGAATTTCATTACTGAAAGAGTAATCAGGTTCTGGAATGGGCTGCCCAGGGGTGTGGTAGAGTCACCATCTCTGCAGGTTTTCAAAAAAAAGTGTAGATGAGGTACTTCAGGACATGCTTTAGTGGGATGGTGTCATGGTTTAGGGTTAGGACAGACCACTAGACCTATAACAGACACTCTCTGTTAACCCCCCTCCCTCCCCAAAGGGAAAGAGAAAGGGAATAAGGGAGAGACTTAGCAATTAGAAAAGGAAATTAGAACAGTTTCAATGAACACTAAAATAATAATAATAAAATGGAATATATACAAATATATAAAATAACAGTATTGAACCCAACCTCCTCTGATGTCAATTACTTCACTGTCACCACTGATGTTGTGGAGAAAGCACTGGGAGAGTCCCAGACTGGACCCCACAGCAGATGGGAGCTGTGTTCTGGAGCTGGATTCTGGTACTGGATTCAGGAACACACAGATCAGGATCAAAGGCAGAATGGACAGAAGCCTCCTCGGATGCTCTGAGGAAGAAACTAGAAGAACACCCGAGCCAAGCTGAGCAAAGTAGGCCAAGAGGGCAAGACCCTCCTGATCCTGCAGCTTTATACTGAATATGAAATCTATAGGCTGGAATACCTCTCTGGTCAGTTTGGGGTCACCTGTCCTGTCCACTCCCCACTGCAGATACAGCCTTTTACTTTCTGCACCCACTCACGTGGTGCACAAGATCCAGCAGTGGCCTTGGTCTGCACACCCATCCTTGGTGCTAACTCTAAACACGGGCTGTTATCACTGCCAGCAGCAGACACTGCCTGTGAAAACACGATGATGATGCTGAGAAGCTTTTGATATCTTCTGAAGCAAAGAAGGTCATCAAAAATTGGACACCTTCTTTGAAGAGAGCTTTTTTGTTCCTGACCTCTGGAGCCCATCAAACACTACAAGTGTGTGAGGCTGATCTTTGTGGAGCTGAAAACCCAATGCATGGCAACACAACACAGCTGGAGAGACAGATCAAGAAAAACTGCTTTCCTCTCTTCACCTCCCTGTTCCGTGACTTTGGAGACTTTATCTTTAAATATAGCATATCCTCATTAAATTTCAATAGTTACCAGGCATGGAATGGAATTATCCAAATGCAGCAGGTGCAGACTGTGGTTTACAATCCAAGGATAGACCTTGCACCTAAGTGATGCAACCCAATAGAACATGCAATTTAAAAAATCTCTTCTTGCACACTGAACTTGCTGGATAAAGCTGTATACTCTTCTAATAGCATCTTCCTAAGATCATGAACAGCAAAAATAATTAGGCAATACAGTGACATTAAAACCAATGATGATCATCTGTTATGACTTAGCTCTCCTGGGGATCCCGGGGGAGGTTCTGTAGCACTGAAAATAAAAACCAAGGAAACAGCCTCACGGGCAGTAGCAGCAATCCCAGTATTAAATTACAGCCTTAATCAAGCACTGTGTCCTACACAGCCTTGTGAGAGTGTCACAAGCACTTACAGCCTGAGTTGTACACACATAACCCTTCTGGAAAAAGAGAGTTGCTAATTGCTCTGTGTACAGTGTCAGAAGGTTCTTGTAGAAAATTTACAGTAATTTACCAAATGGACTGTGAGGTCTTTTTACCTCAAGCACTTTAAAGCAGAGGTCAGCCTGAAGTAGAATTAGAGTGAAGGATTTATAATGAATACAGAGAGGGTTTTTTTTGTTTGACTGAAAAAAAGAGAGAAATGTTTCTTAGCAGGGACAGTTAATGAACTCTGGAGCCTTTAATCTTCATGTCACAGACAGACAACAGTAAAAACAGTACGCTACCCCTCCCACATATGGCATATGCACATATGCAACGGTGTATAGGATGCCTGAAGACTGAGGTATCTAGGAGAAACTTGTCAGTTATTTTTTTCCTGAGTTCCCAAGGACTTGTTCTGCAAGGAACACAGGCAAATCTGCAAAGGAGAAACATGAATTGCAGAAGAAAGTTGTCTGACTGACCACTCACTCAGGTGGCACCAGCATGTTGGTCTGTTTTAGACATGATGCTTCCTGTTTGGACCATACGAATGGGGGCAAATAAGCTGAGCCAGGGATATGGAGTTGTACTGTGAAAGAGTTCGTGATGTTTTAAAACATGAAATAAAACTAATACCTCACATAGGAATTCCTCATCTCCTGACCTGGATAATTTATTCATTACAAAAGAAAACAAACAAAAATAAAGATGGACAACTGAAAAGATTTTTTTTTTTAAATGTGGTAAGGCAGATGAAAGGTAATCAGAGTGAGATTTTGTATTGGAACCAAGAGAAGTAGTCAACAAACTTTTCCAAATGTGAAACTTGCATAAGTTTGCTAATATATGAAGAAAAATGTGGTACTGTGACTTTGGAACAAAATTCAGATTGGAAATACAGTCCTTAAGAAATGAAGAGGAAAATGTTATATGGAAGGAGAATCTGTGAATAGTGGGCTTTTTTTGTTTTTATGTTAGTAGTAGAGGTTTGTGGAGTTAGGGCAGACTTTCCGGAAGGGTGTTCGCCCCCCCCTCCCCCCCACCCCATTCTCTCCTCACTGGTAGCACATACAAAAACACTGCATGTTCTCCCATCCAGATCATACTTGGATCCTTCCTTGAGATAGGTACAAGGTATAAAATTCTGGCAAGGTGTGAGATATGAGACTAAAAAGGAAAGACAAATATTAGAATTTGAATGAAGAATAGTATTATGATTTATACATTATTGATTATCTGTTATAAGAATCCATATAGTAAAGTTAAAAGTTTACAAATCAGAGGTAAATACTGTATGGAAAAGGTAAAAATAGCAAAGTTTTTTTCTATTCTTCAAGCTCAGAAGGAGGAATAAAAGCAATAGAACAAAGATGAGCTCCTCCAGAGACACTAACAGGAAAAAAATGGAATAGGAGATCTTCTCTAACCACTAAAGAAAAGTGTTTGGAAAGGTGTAGCAGATGTGAAGTCAAGGGAGCAAAAAGTCTGAAAAGATTTCTGAGTTCACCCAGGAGAATATTCTGATTTATGTCTACTATAAGAATTAATGAGTGGAGGAAAATCAGGGCCAAAGTACAGAATACCATTCACCTAGAATTAATGTCACTTTCAATATTGCAAGGGATTAGGAAAGCTGTGAATTCTAAAGACTTTGAGACATTTATATGCTAGTGTGTGTCTTCCTGTTCATTCCACAGCTCCACAGAACTGAGAGAAGATATGCTGACATAGGATTTGTATAATGAGGGTATAAATTGGGCTGTTATTTTGAAGAGAGGAAGGACTGTAAAGAAGAGACATGCTTGACTCATAGCCACTAGTTTATAGCCACAGGTAAATGCCAATGGATAGTAAAAGGCTAATTAACATACCTAGAGCTAAACTGATGTCTTAGACTCTTGCACAGCTTTCCTTAAAAAAAAAAGTAATCAGTTTAGTCAAACTATCCTGGAATGATAGCTTAATTTCAAATTATGACCTAAAAATAATAATAATTGGGTCAAATTTTGTGAACTAAGATTCAAACTGTTTTACCAAACCACTAGTAAAAATTGACCCTAGGCAACAATTTCCATCATTTAAATCATCCCTTTAAAGCAATACATTTATTTGGTCTGCAGGTGGTGGATCTTAAGAAACCTGCTGAAAAGTGGGTCTCAAGAAGAAAGATAGGCAGATGCTACTTAGCTAAAAATGTCCAGGGAGTTTTATGCAGTTTTGGGCTGTATTAGTTTTTCATGAATACATAATGTTCCTCAGCTACCATGGTGCAAGACTGATGCTCTTTCTCATACATCTCATACTGTGGACATTTTGATTTTATTTTTAAAGCAGGCTATTTTTGAAAACCTGAGGTATCCTCTCCTAATTCTCTTGAACTCCATGGGAGCAGGATAGTCTCTGCTGATTAAGTCCCTCCCAGACAGGAAGGGTCACTTTTTGTTACTCAGCTCCCAGTGCTTGCAACTGCTAATCTGCATGTATATGTCTTTTCCAGAGTCATAACAAATTCTGCAGGCTGGTTTCAACATAAATCTCTTTTAATCCTGATGGATGAGAGTGGAATGTAGCTTCATGGAAGCCATTACATAGGGTAAATTCTTTATGAAATTCTTTTGGCACATAAAGAGTTTTGAATGAGCCCAAGGAACGACACAATATTCTCTTGCTTGCACACTAAGAGTATTCCCCCTGTTGACAAAAGCTGATAAATAAAGAGACAGTATAAGAAAACAGCCTGAGACATCTGTTTTTCTCTCCCCTAACAAGTGATGAGGTACTTGGTTTTGTTACTGAACTAAACTGAGGAATAACTCCTCTGTGAGCTGCTTTAATAAAAGAAAATGCAGTGAAACAATAAATGAAATTGTCATGAAATACAGAAGGATTCGTGGAGCTGTGCACATGCTACTCCTCAGAGAAGTATACCAAAGTTTTGCAATAGATAGCGGCTACCTTTCCCTTATTCTTGTCAGTTCGAACACCAAAAGACAAGGTTCTGATGATTCTGCATTCAGAGTGTTACTCCGGGAAATCCCCCAAGTGGCGCTCGGTGAACTTTAACAAGAGCATTCTGTATTTGCTCACTAAGAGTCAAACTACTTGGACATTTGATACACTCCAACGGTTCAGTACAAATACTCTAGAATGCCACAGAAAGTGTTTGGACCAGTGTGGATGCATATTTCATAGAGGTTATTAGGCTACAGGTCTACAACATGCCTTGCTTTCATGGACTTCGATGTCTATAAACACAAGGCTTTAGTGTACCACAGGCTCACTGGCATTTCATCAGACACATATGACACCCATTCTTCCAGTCAAGCATGTCTGTAGTGCCTCCAGTGTTGCCTGGACTCTTCTCAGGGTGGCAGCATGGAGATCTCAGCATCCCACTCTGCAAGATCCAAGTGATTAACATCATTAAGGTTAACAGTAGATTGCTTACCTCACTTCTCAAAGAGGTAAACAAAGTTTCAGAGACAAATAACACATCCACAAACCTCCACATATCTTCTCTGAATGTATCCAGGATCTTCTAGATGTGTAGCTGAACCCTGCAGATGTGGAAAAACACAGAGCACACCTAAAAGCCATAACTCTCTTCCATTTCTTTTCTTTGTTTTGGAGGAGCAGAATGTAAAGAAAATAAATATCACAAAATATGAATGTTACCTGTATATAGTATGCACATATACTAGAAGATATATATACACTGCAAAGAATGACAGGCAACAATATCAGAATTTCAGCCTTGCCAGATGCTGGTAGAAATATCATATCTCACACAGAAGTGAAGTTGTGTTTTTTAATACAGGAAAATGACCACAGTCTGACTAAATACAAGGGCATGTGTTCTGAGAGCTTTTTTTAGAAGCATCATGCCAAAGGAATACTGTCTATTGACAGCAACTAAAACTTTTATGTCAGGCTCCCCTTAGGTTCACAACTAGCTTCTGAGGTAGTCTCCAGTATCAGGGGCAGTAGAGATAGCTGAACAATTTTCATATATTCTTCTGCTAATAAAGTATCTCTCTGCTTTCTATTACCAAACTATTCTCATCCTAATTACAGCACCAAAGCTTCCCAATCACATCTCCTGAGAAATCCCTGGATGATCTCACCAGAAGTAAATAGTGTGAAACTTCATCCAATCACATCTTTCTAAAATCACATTTTGTGGAAAAGTGATTAAGTGATATTCACAAATGAGAGACAAATGTCTGATATTGTTAACACAGACTCTGCAATCAGCTTCTTAATTTGTGGGAAGGTAGCCAAGACAACCATATCTTCTTTAACAGCTTTTAAGATTTAGATGCTTCAGACCAAACCAATCCACAGATGGCAGAGGCAGTTTCCTCCAGAGCTGAATTTGGTCAACTGATTTTTTTTAAAACATTTTTGTTATGTAAATGCAATTTTTATTTTTCTACTTTCTTAGAGCAGGCAGAGCTTCTGCACAAACAATAGATGTTTGTTATTGGAAGCACACACCATGCAGTGGAGAGAATTATAGGGTGGTTTTCAACTATGTTGTGTCCAAGTAGTTTTTAGATATTTTCCTTTGTTCCCATTTACATCTCAGTTTTAATGCCTATGGATGCTATAAAGTGTCTGCCTTAAACACTGTCATTTACAGTGACAAAATTACCTTTCAGATTTCTACCCAGCTCAAAAAAAAAAAAAAAAAATCAAGCCAACTTAGCACTGGCATCTTTGTCCAACAGAGGAAATCAGTGCATCTTTCTGGCTTGTTTTGGAGAAATTCAGTGCTTCCCTTTGCTACTCATTTGCTCACCAACACAGACTTTTTTTCTCCAGACAGATGGGGAGCGGGTGTCACTCACAGCATCACATTTTCAGCCTGAGGCTACTTCTGCCACAGCTCTACTACACATTTGTTTTCCTTGGGGGTGCAAAAAAGTCTCCATGCCGTTTTGGACTCTGTCACCTGAATTCCCTGTCACCTGAATTCCATACCATTAGTTTGTGTTCTCTATGTAGAATTCTCCTATTGAAGGGAGTTTATTATTTCAGCCTAAAAAAGCAAAGGGACGTAGGTAAGCCTACCTACCATTTAGCTTTTGTTGTTTTGGATTATGAAAAATAATATTTGGGGAATGTTTCTCCCATTGCAGGAGGACTAGGGAAAATTAAGTTTATCTGAAATGTGATCAATGTATATAGCCATCCTAGACATAATTTCATTCAAAGAATAGAATTCACTCATCCTAAAGTAGCTTCCAAAAATTATGTGTTTCAATGAAAACTAGTGGCTATTTTATACATAATGGGCAGACAATGGCAATCTTATGGAGGATTTATGTAATCCTGAAACAGGATCCAGTATGGCTCAGTTCCATCACCATAACAGAGTCTACTTCTCCCCATTGACTATAAGATTAACCTAATGTGACCAGCTCCAATTTAGATGTTTAATACTATGTGACATAAGTCAAATTCTCAGGATCTGTGGGACGAGGGAATCATGACTTAAGAAATAGCAGGAGCAGTGTAGTAGCAGTGCTCATCATTCATGTTTCTGATGCCCATATCTTACCCCAAGGTCAAGTCCTGTTTGCTCAAAATATAGAGGAGAACATGATCTATTCATATTTTCTAAAGTTGAATGCATACAACTGAGTTTTTGGTTTGGGGTAAAAAAATCAAAAAGCAGGTATGAAATTTCTAATATTATCTGCTAGAGTCTATGGTTGAATAACAGATTGTTGCTGGCAATAAAAATGCTAAGGTTATATCTGTGTGCTCGAAAGCAAGAATTCAAATGTTCATGTTAAACCACATCATTTCTGCATTGGCGTGCTGCCGTTATTGCTGTATCACAGACCTGAGGTCACCTCAGCTGGTGGAACACCCAGTAGTCTGTCATATGTACCTCCAGACTAGGGACTGGGAGCCTTTTCTAGTTCCTTGGTCAGCCACACACTTTTGTCTCAAATGTGCTTGTGCAGGTGATACCTAGATGTACAGCAGCACTGACCTCCCTTCTTCTCCCTTCCACACATCCATCCCTTCACACACCTCAGTCCACTGTCGAAGCACATTGGATACATCCAGACAGGATGGCTAAGCAGACATTATACCCAAAATTAATTGTGGAAGGACCTGAGAGTTCTGCCTGTATTGTCAAACTGGTCCAAATGATACACTTCAACTTAAAAATGACAACTACTGGTGAGAGCATCTTAAAGATGAATGACTCTTTGGGCACAGCAAACTATTTCACCTTCATTTCACTTTTGTTTGAGTGTCAGTGGAGATGAAAAGAGATTAGGTAAAACAGTCTATTTTAAGCTTTGGTCCGCAAGCATGACACTGCATAAAATTTGCATTTGTTCAGGTTAGAGAGTGACCTGTAGGGCTAGGATTTATTTGCATTCATGAGTCTCTTTTGAAAATACTTATGTTCAAAAAGGTATTCAGGAAGCCAAACAAGTCACATTCACCTGTCCTAGGGAAAAAAAAAAAAAAAAGTAATGGAATATATTTGTATTATTAGGATTGTTTGATTTTCTTTCTCTAGAAGTATCATACTTGAGGACAGAAAGAGAATGACTGCCTTTTATTTTTGTCTTGAAAGAGTCAAGGCAGAAATCAGCCCTTGATCTTTTTTTACCCGGTGTTGTGTTCAATCCAAGAATAAGGAACAAACAGGAATGTACAGAATATGTCTTGTGATTGGTTGTAAAATAATTCTGTAGTTCTTATGAATTTTCATGAATTTCTACTGAACAGGCAGACAAGATAACTCTCAGAGCATCTTTGAAGAACTCTGTGTTCTTTTTTTACTTCACAATGAATTTATTCAAATGCCAATATGCTTACCAAGATAGGAAATGCATTTACATATAGTTTTAAAATAAATTAATCTCATCAAGGCATCTGTTCAGGTGACTAAATTAATCAGTTGTGAAATTTCATTGAATTCACAGGTTTTTGATGACATGACTGCATTTGGCACAGTATTTTTCTTCAATAATAGTGGAACACTTGTAGAACTTAGCACTTTAAACCAGAAGATATTGGTAGAGTTGTGAATTCCCAAACAGTTTTAGAAAACTAGACCCAGAAATGTCTCAGAGGATGAAACCGATATAACTGTTATAAATGTTAACATATGACCTGCTTCCCTGAGGCTCCCTTTATAGTCAATGAAGAGAATAGGTACTTTTGGAGTAAGATTCACTTTATTACAAAGCAAGTAGTGGAACAGGTCAGGTGAATTATATCCTGAATGAACCAATTCATTTTGAGAGAATGTGGAGGGAGCCTTAGATGACTAGCTCACATTAAGATGTCTATGACTTGTAGACTCTCTAGGTCAAGTGAGGTCAGAAGGATCTGTTGGATCATCCATTGCTGAAAATGCTATGCTCTTAATATTTCATTCTGTTGCCTTCACACCTCGCTAAAGCACACATGACTAGGGGCACTGAAGAATTAAGATTTGAAGATCTCAATGGATAGATTTCTTCCAATGGCTAATCCCCATCCTAAGGCTCAGACTTTTAGGATCTCTGATCAGCTGAAATCCGTGGAACAATATAACCGGAGTCTAAGTCATTTATCAGCACATGCAGGCAGATGTTATATACAAAGAAAAAAACATATGCCTTAAATGTCATCCAAAATGATAAGCTAAGCATCCCGTGGAAGACCTAATATTTATGTTAACTTTTCTGTACATATACACATAAGAGTGTGTATGTGTATCAGACTGCATCGGACAAAAGGTCTATCTAGACTGATAATCAGGTCTCTCAGTGTGGACAAAGTGAACGCATAGGGAAATGAATAACACCAGGACAATTGTATATTATGTTTCCCCGACATACTCTCCCTGCTTCCTATTACTTTAAGTTCAAGAACTTCCCAAGCCAACAATTTTCCTACAAAATTTTAAATCTCATTAGACCTGATGATATATCTGATGTCAGACTCATTTTTTTCATGGAGTTTTCTTCATCTCCAGAGCTTTCAGTATCTATAACACCTGCTGAGGTGCTCTGGAGACAATCTACAAGCTAGGCAAAAAGTCAGTTGCTGCTTTGCTGGTCATAAAGCTAGCATACATCTGTTTCATTTACTGCCTTCTCATTCTTGTGTTATGAAATAAAAAGTAGGTCCTTAATCAGCCACCTGATTCTGCTTGAGTTAAGAGACCTTCATCCTGTCCTCTGCCAATCACCTACTTTTCAGATTGAAATAGACCCTTACTCAGCAGTTCTTTGTGTCCCTCTGTAACTCTGACCACCTTTGCTATCCCTGAATTTCTCCAAGCTCTACCCTATCGATGCACAGTCAGCTGTTGCTCTGTGACAACCCTTTCCACTGTAGCAATTATATTCTGCAGTGAGCAGTCAGTACTGCACACGTTGGAGGTGACCAGGAAGAGGAGAAAGTGAGAGGAAGGGAGAAGACTTTCAAAGCATCCTCCAAGGAAAAATACACCCACTGCCCCTTGTGCATGCAAAGGTTCCAAAGACCCAGTGTGCCCTGCTTAGCTCCAGCTACAGCACAGACCTGGTTTTGGTTAGAAAAATATGACTTTTTTTTTTTATGGGTGTCAATTTTGCTATGGAAGAAACTTGGAATTGTGCTTCCCTTCTATTTCTTCAGTGTAATGAATAGTCTCCTGGTTCCCACCACAGATGTTGTACTGTCATCCATATTATTTAGATGGACAGGACCACTGTTCACATGCCACCTGTTCTGGTTCTGTTGCCAGTAACTAAAATCTTGCTTCATTTCTGTTTAAATTCTGGTAAACACACCTCTGTAATTTCTGTTTTATTGGTACTAGGGTCTGTCAGCCAATTGAATCTGGTCACGCCATAACAGTAACTTTTGCTTTGGTGTGTTGCCAGAGATAAACACAAAATCTGTCCTTCAAACTTGGTGAAGATTATAAACTCAAAAAAGAATTGGTGACACCATCAAGGGGTTAACCCTGTCATCCTAACATGCTATTCCTGGAGAAATTATCTCACACTGGATCTTTGGATCAATCTGCTACCCACTGCCTTTGTAGTAGGATGAATTATAGGCCCAAATATTTCTTTAACACTTTTGACACCGCTTCATTTCATAAAGCCTTCATAGACTTGGGTGAATATTATAAACATCTTTTCCATGGCTGCTGCTTTGATTTCCCCTACTTCATTGTTGTTCCCATCCTTTTCTGCAAGTAGGCTAATGTATTTGATGCCTTCTGGCATGAATGCTCAGCACCACTGGGAATTCTAGCTGAACAGGAGCAGAAAGCAAATTCTGAATTCCTAATTACTTCCATGACAAGAAAGGGGACTCCTGGAGCTTTTCATAAATAGTTTTGGTCTATGTGACCCAGTGAATGTCATTAAATCACCGAGGCTAGCACCTCAGTCCTGAAGAGTTAACAACCTAATCCAAGATAAGACTTGACAAGTCACTGCAGCAAACCACATGGGAGGAAGGATGCCAGGGCTGGCTGTGATAAACGCTGTAGGGTTTCAGAAAAAGTTTGTAAAGCCACAAATTGCTCTAAGTTTTGCTTGCTTGCTTTCACATGCAAATAAATGCAGTCGTGTTCCCCTGGATATAAGCAACTGGTACTTTTTTCTTCAGTAACCCAGTCAATATGGATAACGAAGACAATCATGAAGAAACACAGGGGTGAATTCAGAGATTAACAAGGGGACAGACTTTCATTTAAAGAAAGCAGAAACAGATGTGAAGAGATGGTTGCTCTGTTGGCAGAACAAACAGCAAAAAAAAATTACTTGAGCACAGCCCCATGTGGGACAGGAGTAGCACAAAAAGGCAAACTAATTAAGCATCAGGAGCTTCTGCATTCTTTTGCTCATTCTTGATGAGGTTTTCTTTTTGCACCACACTGAAGCTATGCCTTTTCCCCTCCACCATTTAATGCTGTTGCTGCTGGAATTGCTGTCAAGAGCTGTCATCTCCTCTCCAGCTTGGTGCCAGTCACACCTGCAGAGGCTGTGAACACTCAGTACATGCACCACTGTGGATGACCCCAGAGCCTGAGCCAAACAGTGGTTCGGTAAATAATAGAACAGTCTGAGAAAAGGTGCTGGAATAAAGTTCCAGAACAATGGCATTTGAACTTCCACCATGTTCAGAATTACTCCTTGTCCCCATAGTGCAAATGCAGTCAAACCTGGGAGTGACATCTCCTGAGACATGCTCCTATGGGGGATGCTGATCTCCAGAATCTCTCAGCACAGATCTAGATTGCTAAGGCAGAGCTGAAGTACACAGTTTATCCAGTCCATGGTGTTTTCATTTTAGAAACATAGAAATGTCTGGGTTGGAAGGGACCTCTAGATGTCAGCTAGTCCAACCCCCCTGCTGAGAGCAGGGACATCCTCAACTAGAGCAGGTTGCTCAGAGCTCTGTCAGGTCCCACCTTGAATGTCTCCAGGGATGGGGCCTCAACCGCCTCCCTGTGCAACCTGTTCCAGAGCTCCCCCACTCTCCTGGTAAAGAACTTCCTCCTTATTTCTAATCTAAATCCACTCCTTTCTAATTTAAAATCATTACTCTTCATCCTTTCACTCCAGGCCTTTGTAAACAGGCACTCCAGGCTTTTTGTAAGCCCCTTCAGGTACTAGAAGGTGGCTATTAGGTCTCCCTGGAGCCTTCTCTTCTCCAGGATGAACAACCCCAGCTCCCTCAGCCTGCCCTTGTAGGAGAGGTGCTCCTGCCCTGTAGGAGAGGGTCATCCTTGTGGCCCTCCTCTGGACTCACTCCATCAGTTCCATGTCCTTCCTGTGCTGAGGGCTCCAGAGCTGGACTCAGTACTGTAGGTGGGGTCTCACCCGAGCAGAGTAGAGCGGCAGAATCACCTCTCTCGATCTGCTGGCCACACTGCTTTTGATGCAGCCCAGGATGCGATTTGACTTCTGTGCTGCAAGCACACACTGTCTGCTCATGTCCAGCTTCTCATCTACCAGCACCCCCAAGTCCTTTTCTGCAGGACTGGTTTCTATTGTCTCTTCCCCAAGTTTGTATTGATGATAGTGAGGATTGTTCTGGCCCAGGTGTAGGACCTGAATCTGTACACCAGAAAACTACAAGGTTAAGTCAAGTATGGCTTTAGTGGATCTCACAGGTGAATGCATTTTCTGTTTGGTCATTGCACAGCTGGCACTGCAGGGCCTTGATTTTGACTGGGGTCTCTGAACATCATTGAAGAAAAGAGAGAAACAGTCAGACAGTGCTATTGCAAAGCTTTACGTCCCGGCAGAGATGGACTGAGGCTTCTGTGTTTCTTTATGGTTAGTAAGTACAGAAGGCTGCCCCCTTCTCTGAGCAAGACATGTTTACAGTGAAAAGTAGTGCTTGTGCCAAGTGAGGGTAGGATGTGGTTCAGAAAGGATGCTGAGGGGAGGCCTGGAAGTCATCTGGAAACAGAACTCATCATTAGCCATTTATACATTCTTCCACCAGGTAAAGTATTGCCTTTTTATTAATATTTATGAAGAGGCTGGTCTACACAGAGCTATCAGCTAGGTGAAACATGCCAAACAACAGGCTATATATATCGAATTTACAAATTCCATCTCACTTTTTTTGAAGGAAAAGTGTAGACAACAACAGAATAGGAGGCTGACATTTTGATGACAGAGCAGAACTCAGGAAAGACAACTCATCTAAAAACCTGAGTGATGTGAGAGACCTGGTGACGCCAAAAATGTGAAAGACTTGGTGAAGCTGCCATAAGACAAGTTTTATTGTCTGAGGAGGGTTTTCTGTTTACCATCAATCACTTTTCCACAAGCATCTCTGCATGTGCTAGTTTATTAGATCCCATGCTATAAAGCAGCCACTAACTCTGTCAGTGTTTAGAAGTACAACAGTAGCTTTCACCGTGTGATCTTTCAGAGTGTTAGAAAGGTTGGAAAAGTGACAAAGAGTTAAAAAATATTTTCTTACTAAATCCATTATTTATATTTTCTCTCTCACTTTCTAAAAATTTCCAGTAGAAAGTTAAGTTATGATGAACCCTTGTGGGATTTTTCTTTTTCAAATAAATCCTTTCTTTGGATACATCATTAAAGGATCTGTTACTGTCAGGTCTGGTGAAACTGTAATTACAGTGAGTGCGATAAATAAAAGCATAATGGCTCCACTGCATAAATAATGGTTCATTATCTTAGTTTTATTGGTGTTTAGTTTGCTCAGCCAATAACTCCTCCCGCATACCCAAAGAAGCTGTTCTGATCTGAACCATTTCTGCTGGGTTAAGTGAAAGAAACAAAAGAAGAGCTTTTGTAGGAGAGAGGATATTTGATCAGACTGGTAGCCCCCTTGAAAAGGCTTGTACCACTGCTTCCCAGGTGAAGAGGTATGGCAGCATCCCACCTTACCATGGTGCTTCCCATGGATGGTACCTGCATAAGAATCTACTGTCTTGCCAGGCTGAAACCAGCCTGGGTAAACCCCCAAAGTTCCTGATGGGGACAGGCTGTGCCTTGGGCCTGGTCACATGACTTTGTGCCACCAGTATTGGTGGGATAATAGCTCCAGCTCAAATCTCAGTACTCTGCCACCACTGTCACCCCAGACCTTGCACTCCCAGGCTCTCTGGGACCCCTTTCATTTTTCCATTTGCCAAGTTTTTTCCTTCCAGTCTCTTGAACACCTATTTCTGTTTCAGTATGCTTGAGTGAAATTATTAAGACATCACTGTTAGTCTGAAACCTGACAGCCTCCTCATGGCACCTCATTTCCACCTGCCTGATGAAGGTAGGGTGTTAGTTAGTTCCTGTCTTTGCACCTTGTACGTGCAAAGAAACACACACCAAACCAGTAAGTAGCAATAAAAACAACAGCAAAGGCAACAATCTGCATGGAAGAGAGAGAGTGGTTTTACATTCCCCCTGCTCCCTTGCCCTGCTCTCCAGAGCAGGTATGAGATAGTCCTTTAAGTCAGGCAGGAACTGTGTTCCAAAGTTTGGGCCCACTGGCCTTATGGTATGGAATCACATCGGACTCTGAAAGGGCTGGAGATCACTCTGCCTTTTGTCACTTGCCTAATAAAAACAAGTGAAGTAGAAAGCCCCAGCTCACTGGAAACTTCCAGCATTTGAGCAAGGAAGAATCATAAAATGTCATCCTCATGCACTTGGATGAGCAGAACTGGTGGTCATACAGGCTGCTTCTGACATTCGAGTCCATGCTGAATGCTTCTTCCCCATTGCAAATACACCTGCAGAAAGCCACAGGACTGCTCACACCAACAGGGACACAAAAGGGGGTTCCAGGTGAGTATTCATTACTCATTCAGGCAAATGTCTGCCTCACAGGGATGTGTTGTTCAGCTCATCACAAATGCAAGGCACCGAGTGATAACAGATGTTCCTTCAGGCTAGACATATAATCAAATTAATGTAGCATAACGAGTTATTGCATGTCACCTGAGCTCCAATAACAGCCCGTACAAACAGATCCATTCCCCTTGGTGAATGGAGCACTTTGCATTTGCCATGAGCCAAAAGACATTTTCCCTGGCTCAGATGAGCGCAACGACACAGAGGATGCAGTGCCTCTCCTGAGGCTGAGCCACCTGCTTACAGAAGGAAGTTTTACCCTCACTGCCAAAGGTGTGGCAGCTTCAGTGTGTCAGATGCTGGTCCTCACAATGCCAGAATCTCCTTTGGCAGCTGACACTTTCCTAGGGTTGGTGCCTTTCCTCTCGCCACAACCGTGGCTGAACCTGGATCTTTCCCAGAGTGCTCTGAAACTAAGTCATCAGCAGGATAACCCAGACTAATCCGGAAAATGAGTTAATAATATGAAATCTTATACCATTATTATGACCTTCTAATATTCTATTCAGTTGATCAGCTTAAATTATGTTCAATAGTGCTATAAAAGTAGCATTTATTACAGAATCCTGCTCAAATTCTAGGCTTTCTCTTGTATATTTGACAGACTTGTATGGTCTAGTAATTCTAAGCCAAACCTGAGCACAACACAACCTGCCTTGGGCTTGGTTTCCTGCTCCAGGCATTTTCATATGAAATTCTTCACTGGGCTATATACACCATGCTCCTCAACTCAGGTGACTGCATGGGCATTACGAGACATGAATTATCAACACAGAGCTGTTCACTGCCCCTTCCCATGGCAATAACCCCATCCCCAACCATCCCAGGCTCCTGCCAAATACTTCTCTCTGCAGCTTGCCAGGTTGGCTCAGTTCAGTATATCTGTCAAACACTCCTGGGTTGAGCACAGTTGTTAGCACTATGGATCTCACTCACACAGCTGGTTCCCTGACTTTTGCCAGGGTGAGTGGTACAAAACCCTTTCCGGCTCCCTTTTGTGTCCTACCTCCTGGCTTATGTATTGGAGAAGCTGCACTGGAACCATCACACTTCACCACACTCCCTCTTCCTTTTCTCCCTTGTCATCCAGTTTCTTATATTTTCAACCTGTCTGTCTAATTCTGACATTTTGCCGAGCTGACTTTAGCTCATTGGTACTTATTTCCCCTTGTGATTGATGTCTTCACTGAGGACGTGCCAGTTCTTTCCCCGTGCAAAACAATTGGGTTTAATATATTGCATTAGTTTGCTTTCCAAGTGGTTAGACTTGCTGTAATTGCTTAGATCCCCTCTATATGACCCTCATTTGGAGCTTTAATGAAGAATTGCTGAAATGCTTTTCTGAACTATGTGCACTTCCTTTCATGTGTGTTCCCATATTTAGAGTCCCCTCATAAACAATCATCATCAGGGTGGGGAAGCCGAAACATGAAATTATCCCCATCTGTAACCTAACTGTAAGTTGAGCATTTAGTTTAGATTGTGTTATCACACATCTTGGTGAGTTTTTCACTGAAGAATGTAAATTATTGTGCAGAGAAAACATAAGCCCTGTCTTTCTTTTATGATCCATCTTGGAGCTATAAAGTCCCTTTTTAACAGTCTGGGCTGTGCCTGGCAAGTCACAAGCACGCTGCAAATAATATATAAACAAATAATAATAAACATTAGGCTACAATAGCTTCTGTACTCTTGGGACCGAATGAAGACTTGGGCAATTGCTGTGTTTCACAATGTTATTTATCTACAGCATTGTTTTGAAAGGAACTGAAGTTCTCGCCTTCAATATACATATCTAATGTATATTTTTTCTAGATGACAGCTTGAATACCAATTTCTTAGTGTTTTTTTTTTTTTAAATAGAAATGCATGTAAGGAAAGAATGGAGCTTCTGTTATTAAAGGTTTTTTAAATCAGTGCTTATTTAACTGCAATTATATAGTTCCATTATAATTTTTTGAATAGCACATTACCAGTAATTGGTTTAAACTTTATAGCCATATCTATATCACATCCATTATCTCAGCAGCTCTGGAATACTGGCAGTATGCAAAGACAAACAGAGCTAATTGAACACATACAGCCTCATGAACCAGGTTTGCAAGAACTTACCAGTGGAAAACTCAGGTTGACTCGTCAATTAATCTTGAACTGAGACACCTTTCTGGGACCCAGATGCCCCAGCACAGCAGTACAAGAAGCATGTCTTATGGTAGTGTGCATAACTGAGCACTTGCTCAAAACTAAAAGAAAAAAATGAACAAGACCTCAGGCATTCAATGTATTGAGTTAATATTTCTTACTGTAAAATGATTCAACCACTGATTACAATTTTCCTCAAATGTATTTAAGTTCAAATTGCTGTCTTGTTGAGGCGAATGTAGGAAGGGATTGAGATAAGCTTGGGGACTAGTAATCGACCCATAAAGTCAAATGCAGGCTGGAAGTGACCAAGACAGAAAAACAAATTGTACCTCCCTGTTTTCAGAAAAAAGCATTAAATGACATCTAGAGTTTGAGGAAGTTGTAAGCAGCAATGAGGTCATCTCTCTGTCTCCTCTAAGCTGAACAAGACAAGTATACTCAGCCATTCCTCATAAGTCATGTCCTCTAGACCTTTCACCATCTTTTTTTGGCCTCCTTTGGACAGTATCTAATATTCTTTTTACATTGTGGAGCCCCAAACTTCACACAGTGCTTGAGGTTAGGCTGCACCAGTACTGACTATAGTAGGATGTCACTTCTTTCAACCAGTTAACTATATTGGGATTAATGCTTCCCATGATAGTCAGCAAAGAGGAACTGATTTGTGCCCTTTGAAGAGAGATGTTGCCAGGTACCACTGAAAACAGGTAAAAGGAACCCACACCCATCATGACTTGTTATTTCTTGGTAATATTATTAGGTATTAGAAGAGACAAACACACGAAAAAGGAAGATTTCACCTATGACAACAATGTAGCAGCTGAAGAAATAAGACCTACATGACTCCCCATCACTACCCTCCTCTGCTATTTCCACATGATATCTCCAGCCTTCCTCACCGTCACTGCAACTTTGCTGCAGCATTGTTATACTAGGAGGCAGCAAAGAAGTAACGAAGATAAAGGACTGTTGAGGTAGGGCTGCCATGATCACCAGATGCCTAGAAAACATCTCTTGGTGGAGATACATTCAATGATACTGCAAGGAGAAACTACTCAGATTCAACAATAACAAGAAAACTAGATTCTGCCCTTTCTGGGTCCTTCCAGGATGAACTGGCACTTCACAACTTCATTTGTAGAAAGGCAGCTCCAGGTTCTAAAAATTGTGCTTTATTAAATAATTGCCAAGTCATTTATAAAAAGGAAAGAGATTTAAAAAGAACATTAAGAATGTCTCTTCTCCTGCTGAAGTCCCCTGAAAATTACCCTGAGTTACAACTCATTACTCTAGAGTACTCTTAGCATGATACATTTCTGTCTGAAATATGCATTGCCTTTATTTTTAACTATAATGATATGCAAAGCCAGATATTTTTAGTGTAAAGACTCTACACTACTTATTAGTAGAGCTGTACTGATATCAGAGCCTTTTTCCTTACTCATTTCTTCTTGATTCCAGGAAAACACGATCCCTCCCTGCGAACATGGTTTTATTCATGGTATTTGTTCCTCTGACTGATGAGGCTGATTGTGGTTTTTTATTGGTGTGGAGAGCACACCCAAAATCAGACATTTGTGAAACTGTTTTAAAGATATTCCTCAGCTCAAATAAACTTTCAGAGGATTGTGTCTTGGCAAGCCCCTGGCACTGGGGGCAGTTTTATCTGAAAGGCCAGCAAGCCAGCAGCCACACACCAGTGGCAGCTGGAGGGATGCTAGTTATGTGTCATTAAATTCTTTGACCAGATGTTTCTTCTCTTCATGCTTTTTTTTTCCAAAGGGTAGTTTTGAAAGATTAAGGAATGGAAGTGGAGAGTGAGAAAATAAAAGACTAAAATCACAGGTTTTTTCATGAAACATATACAGCAGGCTTAAAAATGGATCCAGCTCGGGCTGCCCATCACAACAGTAGTAAAAGAGACAATTCAGTGCATGCTGGTGCAAAAGGTAAAATTGATGTCTTGACGAAAATATACATTTCCACTTCCTTGAAGAAAACTTCACATAAATTCAGAGCTTTAGTAACGTTTTGCACATAATCACACCTGCCTAATCCTGGCAAATATTTGCCCTCTAGCAAACATGCATTTCCAAGGAATGCATCTGACAGTCAGCTGCCTTTTAGAAACTGGCAGCAGAAATAGCCAATAAGAGTTGCACCAGGAGCTTACTTTCAGCAGTAGTGACATTTAAGCAGTTTTTGTTCCTTGGGCAATTTTACCTTCCAAGCATAAGGTGTTTTTTACCCTTCTAAATGAACAGTAATCATTTGTACTCCTGTAGTTTTGTGAAGCCCAAACCATGTTCACATCCCACTGTGCAAGGTCTTCTAAAACCCCAGGAGAAGGCAGCGTGGAGGTTGCTATGAATGCTGTGAGCTTCTTTTTCCCAGTGGGGGTCAGCTCTGTAGCTTCACAGTCATGGCCCATGAAATTAATCTGCCCTTTCTATGACTGGTATGCTTGGGATCTGCAGCGTTTCTTCAATGTGCACTTGTGACAAGTCCCACAGATGTACTAAATTATGATTCTCCTTTGAAGGCTGTCTTATGTGCCTCTCTGCTATTGCAAGGAGGGGAACAGTAGTGATGGCAGCTGTACTGAAATGCACAGAAGAAGGAGCTATGTCCCTTTTCTCTGCTGGAAGCAGAGGACTGTATCCATTCTATTCAGGGGGACAGTTGAAACTGTCTGTAATGTCTTTTAACCACTGACCCATGTGAGTAGAGCAAGGTGTTTAAAAGGCAGGTAGGTAGGTAGGCAGGAAGGTAGGTAGACAGCATCGTGTCTCAGTGTTACAAGTGGTTGAAAATTGCACAGCCAAGCACTTTCAAAGGGGGCTATTATGAAAACAGGATGCCTTAAAAAATTACCTTCAGATGCCTGTAAACGTCTTTAGACACTGATATTCCTTAACTGGTTTGCATCCATCATCATGAGGGGCATCAGCTGAGGACATTTCCAGGAACAACATGTGATCCAGACAGAGCCTAGCCAGTAGATTCTAGGTAGGATGCTGGCAAGAGAGAGACAGTATTTGGAAAATGACCTATTGCCCTCCCTTATGTCTTTGTCCTGCATCTTTTAGTGATCTGAGGAGGTGGGGGTTGTCCTTCCCGAATAACCAGTGTGAAATTACTTTTTGTATGAGGCATTTTCTTGGCAGTTTCAAAAATTATCTCACTTTAATGACCTGCTTTTCCTGTCTCCATTGTCACAAGGATCTTATACTTACCATCCAGGAAGTTCCCCATGCTGAGGATTGGAAAGCCCTGCAGAATAAATGAGAGTGACCTGAGAAGATGGAGGCATTTTACATAGCTGGAAGTATCAGGGCCATATCACAGCTGGAAATGTTATATTTGCTAATCTCAGTGCATGCAGCTGCTGCAGTACACCAGAGAGAATCAGAGGAAAGCAAATGCACAGTGAGCCATCTGAAGTTCAGTTCAGCCATCGTCCAGACTTTCCTGCTCATGGGGCTCCAAATGGCAGTAGAGGGATTTATTGTCCCAGCTGTCAAGAGAGGACTTGGCCGCAGAGGCAGTCCAAATTATGTGGGGTAAGTCACCTCTTAGAAGAAGTTTCTATAGGCCAGCAGCCACTGGTACTTTCCAGGGTGAAAGCTTTTTTGAAGTCTGTCTTCCTTCCTTTTGAAATGAGACTTGGATAACAAAACCCACAGAAAGCAGTGTGCAAATGGTGTGAGGAAAAACCAAAACAAAACCAAACACAAACAAATAAAACCAAAACAAACATCAATTAAAAACAAAACAAAAAAGCAAACAAACACAAACCCCAAACAAACAAAAAACAGACAAACAAAAAAAAATAATTCCTAAACCTACCTTTTATTTTTCCATGTGACTGTTTTTATGACATTTTCCCAGTTTCCTGGTGAGACATCAGTTTCTCTCCGCCATAGTGTTTTGTGGATTAAGTCTAGAAGGTCTTTAAAATCCCAGTTCACTTGAACACCCCTGGGTTCAGAGACATCTAGTGAAGAAGGATGCTGCCCTGCATCTAACAGCAGGGTCCCCAGTCCACCAGCTGGTGCTTATACCCCCACTGGCTTCACCCTTTTCTGGAGAATCCTGAAGAGTGTTGTTGGTCCCTGAATGTTACTGAGTCTGGTGCTTCAGTCCATTTATCTTGACAGACTACACTGGAAAGGCAAAGCTCTTGGGAATGAGGAACAGCATCCAACAGGGAGCTGCAGAGACATGCCTCCTTCCTCTCACACCAGAGTCTGCTGGGTTGGAAGAAGTGGAGGCTTAGCATTTCCTGCAAGATTCAGTACAACAGTAGGCTGCAGGCCATCCTGTGACCATCATGGTACTCATTCAAGATTTGGAATTAAAGCTTTAGGAAGGACAATATCAGCTCCAAAATCCCTTCAGATGCAGAAAACTGTCATTTTTGTTCACCAAGTGCTTTCTTGTCACAAGGAAGCTGTCCATCTACAAGTGTATTCAGTGTTTATATCTATCATAGATGTAAATGTAAAGCACAACACTGTGACTCTTAAGGTTTTGAGTCTAAAAATCAGCAAATGTTTGAAAATGAATAACAAGTGCTTCTATCTGTGAAGGAAGATCTGACCCAAATGTTTAATAAATATTTAGATGAATATGTTACTTACGAACATTTGGGGTTTTGGTTTTTTTTTTAAAAAAAAAAAAGCTGAGTCCTCTCCAGCATGAAACAAGGACATACATCTGTGGTAAGTGGAATAACAAAAGATTCAGTTTTCCTTATATAAATAAAGAAGAATGCATTGAACCATATCAATCTGTATTGTATAGGTGTTCCTAAGAGAAGTCAGTCCTGTCTTTGAAGAAAGCTGTATCCCAAAGGTCTAAAACTACATATTAATCTTATGGTTCAACAAAGATGATTCTTGACCTTTTCCGATTTTGCTTTTCTCTCATATAACCTCAAGATACATCAGTTTTTGTGTTTTGGCAAAAACACTTTCATCAAATCTACAGTAAGAGATTTCTGTCAGGGAGATGGCATGCCACTTGCTGCTCTCTATCCCAGAGTTGCAGGTTTGTCTCTGTAAGCCATGGCTGTGGCACAGAGGGTCTCAAGCAAGTGATGTGGCTGGGCATAGAGGCTGTGGGTGCCTTGGCAGGAGGGCTGGCAGCTGTGCTATCTGTGCTAGCTGTGGAGCTACAATACAGCAGGCTGTCAAACATCCAGCCCCCTGCTCTGGCTGGAACACCACCAATCAGGTATGTGGAGGTGGGGTCTGTCCCTACAGTCAGAGCAGAAGGTTGCAGTAGATCATGTAGATCAGATCTTGGTAGGGAGTGCAGAAGCAGCCACCTAATGCATGACTGAAATGCATTAAAGCCCATCAAGGATACCTGTGCCAATATCAACAAAGGAGGGAACACACACACAGTTCGCTTAATTCATTGCAGGTTCCTGCAGAATTAAATAGGCCATCATGTCCAGGAACCCAGCAGCCAGTCCTGACCAGCAAAGATGTGTATGGTTTTGTCCCTATCCGTGCGGCACCCAGGATGGCAAGTGATTAGAGCCAGACAGGACAGAGATACATGGTGGTCCATGAATAAGACCCTGAGAAGCCTTCAGGCATTTGGCTATTAGAAGTGTCTTCTACTGAAATGTTCTCAGAACAATGCAGGATTGGTGTTCCTCTTCCAGAGCAGTAGCAGAGCACAGGACTCTTTGCCTCTTCCCCAGGAGAGGAGTGCAACCTCACTTATGATCTCCTCCTGCATCCTCCTGGCCTGCCTTCCCAATCCAACACCACCTCCAGCCTTGACCCCTGTGTCCAGCCACTGGCACAAAGAGCTGTAAAACTCCCATTTCTGTAGGTTCACAGGGCTGGGGCTGCTTCCTTAATCTGGTCTTCAGCCCAGCAGTTCCCCTCCCAGAGCCCATCACTCCTTTAAAGCTGCCAGTTGCTAATGGGTATGCAGCAGGACCACTGGGAACAAAGATGTCAGTAAACTTGCACTTGCTGACTTTTGGCCTCAAAGGGAAAATCTGAGTGCTGCATATTCTCTACCCTCCATAGGCATGGTTCTCCATTGCTGTCACCCTTCTTTTCCATCACTGTCACCCTTCTTTTCCATCCTACACTTCCACTGTTTGCCCTACCAGGTGCTCGCCTTGCCCCATGAGTCCTGCTGGCAGAGACCATCCCTGCCCTGTGGCTGGAGGAGGCTTAGCTCCACATGCAGCCTCCCTGCCCCAGCCCTGTGCACTCATAAGGTGGGAGGTAAATAGTACCCATCATAACTGTTGTCTTTGAATAACATGAAAAAAATTGCTGTGCTTGATGCCAGTAGGTTGTCATTTCTCTGGCAAAACTGAAAACATGGGACAGTTAAAAAAAGGGAAGGACACTCATAAAAATTGTTGATGTTTTCTTTAAGATCAGCTTTGTGGTTTTGTAGCCAGATGTAAAAGAGGAACAGGAGAAAGGACAAAACAGGGTAGGGTTGGGTGAATTGTCATTCCCTGGACAGGGAAATACCAGAGGGATTCCAACAGAGACCTACAAGGTGATCAGTCAGTGAAGAGCTACAAGATGATTATGGGACTGAAACATCTCTCTTATGAGGAAAGGCTGAGAGACCTGGGGCTGTTTAGCCAGGAGAAGACCAAGCAGGGTCTATATTAATAATTTCTTATTAATATCTACAAATGTCTGAAGGGTTGGTGTCAAGTAGAAGGGGACAATATCTTTTCAGTGGTGCCCTGTGATAGGACGAGAAGTAATGGTCACAAATTGGATCACAGGAAGATTTACCTCAACATGAGGAAAAAATTCTTTCCTGTGAGAGTGACGGAGCCCTGGAACAGACTGCCAGGGGAGGCTGGGGAGGCTCCTTCTCTAGAGACTTTCAAAACCCACCTGCATCTGTTCCTGTGTGGCCTGCCTGGGGTGTTCTTGCACTGGCAGGGGGCTTGGTCTCGATGATCTCCAGAGGTCCCTTCCTGCCCCTAGCATTCAATGTTTCTGATTCCATGATTCTGGTCTATGATGCTATGGTTCCTGTTCCTGTCCTTTCCATGCCCCATTAAATGAAATAATGATACAGTAAGGTACAGAGTACTTCTGAAGTTGCAGCCTCACTAGGAGATGTCATAGCTGTGATAGCCTAATGAGCTTGAAATGACTGAAGAGTGTCAATATATAAAATCTATTGTGGGAAGATTTCTAGTCCTCAGCACAGCAGGGAAACACTTTCCGAAAGCCCAGCATGTTTGTCAGTGACAGTTCAGACTGTAAATTCATGTGATATGAAGATATACTCAGTACTCTAGTAAAGCACATTTTCATTTTTGTGAATCTAGAATATTGATGAAATAAAAACAGTACTAAACAAAATCTGAATGGGGAATGTTGTAAAGTGAAATAGACTTTATAAACCTGAATTTTTGATTTTTTTTTTTAGAATTTTCCTATGTAACATGGAATATTAGGAGTAATTAAATCCTCAGAAGCACATCACCTTCCTCTTCTCTCAAAGACAGTAAAGCTTTATATGTTAAAACAAACTGGGTCAAATCAATTAAATTACATCCTGCAACTTAGTAACAGTCCTTGTGAATAGGGGTGAAGGAGGTGTCACAACTTGATTTTATTAAAGTTTCTTGGTGTCACTACAATTTCTTTCTCATAAAGAAGCTAAGGAAAAAATGTCTAAGATAGTTAAGGGATAGATGCAAAACTGGGTGCACTCCCTGATCCAGAGAGTGTGCTATCCAAAATTCACTGTTAAAATGAAGTGGGAGGGGGACAGGCGGAGTTATCTCTTCTGAGTCCACCAATGGTGAATTTACTGAGCTGGCGGGAGGCAGACAGGATGCAAGAGGCAAACAATCAATTACAAGCCCAATGCAACTTGTTACAAAAAAAGTCAACCACATCACTGAATGCTCAGATCGGAGTTCAGCATACGAGCTAGTCCTTCAATTCTGCTTTGCACTGGTAAGGCTTCATCTGAAGTAAGAGACCTGAGTTGAGGCCTTGTGCTTCAGGAAAGGTATGGGCCACTTGGAGAAAGTCCGGAAGATACGGTGAGCATGGAAGGAGGTCCAGAAACCACGTTTGTAAAGAAAGATTTAGAAAAAGTACTGAAGAAAGAAGGGAAATGTGGTGCCAAACAGAGTTCAAACTCCAAGGAGCCCCTCAAGAGGAGGTTACACAGGTATCTCCAGGGGCTGGCAGGGTGCAGGTGAACCAGAGTAGAGGCAAGGGAAGTGACCAAGAGGACCTGAAGGTCCCCTCCAGCCTTTTCCTTCCAAGGTAGCACAAAAGGGGAGCACAACAAAGGGAAGAACATCTGTTTGTCCACAAACCTGTTGACCAAAAGGCCAGTCCAAACCCTGACCAGACCCCTCCTGTGAGCAGGCTGTCCCTGATATGTGGGACAAGCACTTCCCAAAGATTAGAGCAGAACCATAGAATGTTATATCATCCATAGTCTCAATGGAGAAAAGCCAGTGTCATCTGCCTGGGAGCTGATACCCAAGATTTGCCACTTGATTTGATTCAATATGAGAGCATGATACAGAGGTAGTAAAAAATTGCTTAAACCTGTTACTGCTGTGTCTGTGTAAGCAAGGAGGAGTAATCATTTTTTTCCAGAGACTGAGAAGATTTTTAAGTATCACAAATGCACATAGTTTTCCTTCATATTACTGTTTCACTTTCAAAGCTGCATCTGACAAAAAAGCTAGTCTCCTTGACAACAAAATGAAGCCTTTTACACAGAGGGATTGAGCTGTACAGCTCATCACAACCTCCAAGACACCATCACTGGACAAAGGGTACTTAAAATAGGCAAACTCTGCATCACATAATTCATGGCAACAATTTCCTTTACAGCTTTTCATGGGCAGTGGTATGGCTTAGAAACCAGGGGAATGTCAAGATAGTGAGTTAAAATTTCTGGATCAAATAAAACACATCAGTGCAATGACGCATTTTTTTAACCTGAGATCCTCACCCGTTCCTTGTTCTTTCATATTCATATTATACTAGTAATCATCTGTGTGAGACAGAGTACCTTATGACATTGGGTAGCTGGCTTCTAGTTTTTTTCAGGCAGCTAACTCTTTTTCCTGCTTTTTAGCCTGGTGTAAAGAACAAGTATAAACGTTGGCAATTAGGAATTCAGAAAACTAATGAGAGCCCTAATTGGAGTCCTTTAATTTCTCTCACTCAGTTTTGTTATGTGCGCATTACAATCATATTGGTATGCAACAGTGGAAGTAGGATCAATTAACACTTTACTCATTTTTGAATAAGAAAATATCTGGAAAGGATTACTTTAATTTAATGTGACAGAGCACTTAGAAAACTAACTAGGTATTCAACAGTTTCCACATTTTTCATTTTTTTTCTGAGATGTCATTTTATCAGTATAAAACAAAACGGAACAAAAAAATAATCTCATACATTGCTGGTTTTCTCTGAGAAGAACTAGACTTTATGAAGCATAAATAATTAGAGCTTGCTTTTAATAGTATGCTAAATTCACTACAGTCATCAGAATTTTTGCCCAATTCTGAAAACCGTGTTTTTCATCAGGAGTCAAGAAGTTTTAGAAACAAACACTCCCAAATAGCAGCAATCGGCCTGGCATAGGCAAGCAGAGCATTTGGCCTCCATCTCTGAAGCAGAGGCACATCTTTTGAAGGATGCAGAAATGATGTTCTCATTTTCTCAACCTTGTGTTGTTGGTAAAGGATTTGAGCATTTCTTCTGTCATCTCTGGGCTCTCAGGGAATAAATGGACAGGCAGAACAGAAAATCTGCTATTAAAATAAGTGTGTCATACATCCTTGTTCTATCAATTCAATCAGGACCTAACAAATTGCATGCTAGTTAGAGTCAGGATCAAGGCAAGTATTTTTCTTCACTTACTGCATTTGTGATCTGAATGTTGTTATGAAATCAGAAATTGGATCAATGAAGTATGAGAATTAGCCAATGGAATAATTTAATGTACCGAAAAATATATGTAAATAAAGATAGAAATTATATGGTTTGTACAGGAAACAGCATGTTGAAGAAATTAATATCTGAACTTTGCTCAAGGATAACATCTATGTTGGCTGGTTGTTTTCTTCTTCCAGGCCAAGCAGGCAATGAATATGAAGAAGAAATGATTTGCAAGGATGAGCTTCAAAAGAGTTCATCTTTCATGTGAGCAAAGAAGCATTCAAACCCCATCCCTTGATTTCTGCTCTGGTGAGCCTGGGATGTGCTATCCTCTTAATAATAATTAGTCAAATCCAGCAAAAGTAAGAATTAAGCTTTATCTAATGTCACAGTCAACGCTGGAAAAAACTAGCTCCTCATAACACAGTCCCTCCCAGATTTCCTTGCCCAGCACAGAGCCTGAAGCCAGCACGAATCAGGGCAACCTAGACAAATAATCAGCATATATCCCAGGAGCTCTGTTAGACACAAATTGGCAAACCACTTCTCTGCCTCTATTTCAGTCACTGCTGCATCCTGCCTTCCCAGCACCCAAAGGCATTGTTTGTCCAGCAGATATGCTCTCAGATCCTTTCCTCCATGGAGTTGTGTGGACACATGCAGGTGCTTTACAACTAGCAAACAATTCTTCGAGTGAAGCAGCATGGGCAGTGCTGCTTGAAAATGTTAGCAGTGGTGGATGGAAGATCATTTGCTTCAGACAGCTGCGAAGGTGCATTTAAATGTAGTTCAGACACAGCAGGACAAAATCTCATAATCCAGACTGTAGGAGGAGAAATAGCATGATGCAGGGGAGACAGTGAGAGACTGGCATAAGCAGATGAAAAGCTGGAATAACAAAGTACCTCCAAAGCAGAGTCCTGCCCTGCCCCTCCTCTCCCCCAGGGGTGAGGGTTTGGATGTACTCCTTCTTAGGTCTCAAAAGCATAGATATAATTGGGAGCACACAGCATTTCCAGCCTCGCTGCACCCCACTGTTTCTGCTGTCACATCTGTTCCTCTATGATTGCCCTGAAACAGATACCACACCAAATTCACTGCAGCAATCACTCTGTTACTTTATGCTGAAAGCTGCATTTATCATCAAGAGTAGAGAAGTTTCAGATACAAACGTTCCTGTGCAGCAGCAATCAGCTTGGCAGAGGCAAATAAACATTTTGGTTTGTTTCCATGCTTTTAGATTAAAGCTCCTGTTAATGAGAATGCAGGGGCATCGCTGTAATTTTCTCAGCATTTTACTGCCAAAGGATTTGGGCCTTCCTTATGTTGTCCTCACTCATTTGTTTCCCAGAGGAAAGAGGAAGATGAAGGTAAAGATTTCACTTATTCCCTGGGGAATGGGGGTCCTCCAAATTGAGAGATGGAGGGGGCAGTGGCAATGGTTTCCAGACCCTGTGGCCCACACCCAGATGCCAGGCTGGACAATTTCCCATAGAGATCTCTGCATTACCTGTCTGTAACTACACCCTGCACTATACCCTGCACTACCAGGCTGTAAGAGAAAAATACAAAGTGAAAATGGTCATGAGGTTTATCGCCTGTCCTAATTGGTGCACCATGAACTAGAGCTTGGAAACAATCATCTAAAGGGTAAAATAAAAAAGCCTGGAAGGCTGGTGTCTGTGTGTCTTTAGCACAGCTTATCCATGTATTTTATACTAGGACTTCAGCAAATAAATCAAGTTGGGTTTTTTTCCATGTCTCAAGACTTAAACAGACTTATACATGGGATGTCAGGCATATGGGCCAGGATGATGAGCCAGATAGCTAGCTGAGAATGTTGAAGGTGGAAGACAGTGGGAATACCGAGTGCATCAGAACATGAACACATAGAGAATGAGCAACAGTGAGGATGATCAGGAACCATTCACTGACTCCTGGAGGGAGAAGATACAGGAACAGATATGATGATAGAGACATCCAGATGCTTCTCTGTGTTTTCCACCTGCATATGCTGGAGTCCTTTTCCACAACATCATTCTGTTTCTCCCCATGGTTTAAAGTATGTGTTTCTACTCAGTATTATTATCTCCTGGCACCTTTCTCATCTGCCATTTTCTCTGTCCTACAGGGCATGGCTTTCCTCTGTTTCAGCAACTCTTCTCATTTTTTCCCCAGCTTTGTTCCCTGACTGTTCCTGCATTAATTTATCCAGTTGGCTGGCCATTATGTAAAATATTGTGGGAACAGGATGTTCCTTTGATACATAATTAAGGATAGAGTGAGAACAGCTGATCTTCTGGCATTTTCACCAGGGAAAAAAGGGAAAAAAAGCTCTTCTGCTGCATGTCTATCTTAGATTAAAATTGCACTGGACAGAAGCCAGGTGGTACCCCAAGTATCACCCAAAACCTTCATTCTTCTCAAGCTAGGATGAGGAGCAGTCTCAAAAGTCAGTTTCACACACCGTGGTATTTTCACGCTTCCCTCAACATTAAGACATACAAATAAGAGGAATGAATGAGGACAGAAATCAGTCTGCTTTGGTAAGGAGTCTTTCAGTGAAAAAGGGCATGCAGTTGTAGGTCCAGTGCTGAGACCTGCCTTCTTGTGGTGTTTCAGTTTCTTCTTCAGTGAAACATGTAGTCTCCAGGGGTACCTATGGTGCGGAGAGGGAGAAGTGTGCAGAAAACTTCAGTGAATGTGACTTTGAGAAAGTTGTGTGCATGATAGAGACCAGCCAGCTGAACATGAACTCTCAAGACTAGGCAAAAACAAATGTGTGACATTTCGATCTACAAATGGAAAAGAAGGATGAAAAATTGGACCAGCCCCCCAATGAAGTACAAGAACTAGCAGTTTGGAAAAAGCCAAGACACTATGGTTGTTCTCAGGTTATTAAACAGAGGTTACGCACTAACTTCATCACGAGGTTCTCTTATCTACCCACAGAAGGGACACTCAAACAGCTATTTTTAGCCTAGTTACACGCAGACAGAAGATAAAGATGTACAAATGTACTGCAAAAAGGAGCAAAGCACTGTATCATTTTACTAGTGGTAATGGCAGATGCTCAAGGAGTAGAATTTTTAAAGAAGAAATTAAGTGCCTTTCTCAATGCTGCTGAATAGTTCAAACAATGATTCATCCAGGATTGTCCTCCAGCCTGTGCTGAGCAGCACAACAGGTGAGATGATCACAAGGACCCTTTTAGGCCATATATCCTACTACACACACTTAATAAAAGTGTATTATAAGGCTGCCTGGCATCAGGCCATGTATGGTGAATATGTCCTTACAGTGTACACAAGATGTGTGTGCTTTTCAGTGGGTGGGATCTTAATCAGAAACAATCTGTCTCAAGCTTCACAGGGCTGAGGAACAGTCTGAAAGCCCATGCAGGCATGAGCGTCAAAAACATGGAAAAAGGCAGGAAGCACGAGGGCCACAGATGGAAACATTCTGCTCAGATGTTCCCTCAAGTGGCACACTGAGGGTTGCTCTGATCACTGCGGTCAGGACCAGAACTGGCCTAGCATCTCAGACCCTTGCAGATTGAAGCCATGCCTCAGGAGGTCACCACCACTGCTTTGCACAAACACCATGTTAGCAACCTGCTCATCTGAACAGATGTCAAAGTAATCAGTAAAAGCTGAGATGTAAATCAGGCTTTATTCTTTATCAGAGCATTCACTCACACACTTTGTTGTGTTTCCTCTGATGTGTGAAATGTCATATGCTACATGTCAAGCAGGGATATTAGGAAACAGAGATGATTTGTCTATAGAAAATGTACTAATCAGGAGGCACACAAGTGATTGTCATCATCCACACTGCTCTTGAAAGTTCACCCATTGTGAAAATGTCAGAGCAGGCTAATTTATGCTGCATAAAGTACTTGACCTTCCCCTTTCACTTAGATGCACTTGAAATTATTCAGCTGATCCTAGGTAAATCTTGCAATGAGCACTAAATACCCAATGTTATTGATTTATGTTTTTATTGCCCTATACAGGATTATAACTGTAGAACACTGTTCAATAGATCAAGTACTCTCTTTGCTTAATTAATATTTGCCACAGCCAGTAACCTGAAGACACACTGGTGAAAAAAAACCCAAAACAGTAATATGCAGACTGTAAGCTTCACGGAGCTAAAAACCTTTATATCTTGCATTGATCTTCCATCCTATCCTAAGAGACATACAGTGAGTGTTTTACTTTGGGTCAGGTGAACAAAAGCACAGAATTTGAATGTTACCAAAAATTATATGTTTCTGTGTCACCTACAAGTAGCTGGATGCTTAGTCATAAATACATGCACACCACATGGTGTCATTCCCTCAGTGTAACCCTTTGTCCTTCAACTTCGGGCAGCTTTGTTTTGCCTGCCCATGGTGCCATTTGGTCATGCCATGATAACAATGTGCATGCTTCCAAAACTGCATCATCATGTTTTAGCTTTGGGAAGAAAGAGCCAAGGGATTTTGCCCTGTGGCTAAATACACACCTAGGCTCCCTTGAACTGAATTTTCACGGAACTGTGTTTCACTGCCAGGAGGCCCCAGCACCACAAGCAGTGTTCCCATTCCTGAAGCATGGCATTTCTGGCAGACTTCAGTAGGTGTTGATGTCTGTAACAGGTCCAGAGAGTCACCTAATACATAGACAGGTGTCTCACCCCTTTGGGCAGGTCTGGCTGAGTGGATTATGCACAGACATCTATTTTGGTGTGCTGAAGGATATATTTGCACCCTGGTGTGATTCAGCCTCTCCAGCCAGGATGACCCTGTGCCAATAAAGCCACTCCATGCTCACACAGATGGGGCTCCATCAGAGGGAGAGCTGATCCATGCCAACCCTCCTATTCCAAACAGGCATGCTGCCTGCCTCTCAGTGAGGGCAGAACAATTTTCACATGGCAGCCCCTGAACAAGCAGGTTGATTGCCGACTTACAGGTCTCTGATCTTCCAGGACATTCTCAAACCCAATTTTTGGACTTTTTTTTTTTTGTACCTCAAGGCTGTGAGGTTTTTGGCATATGTTCAATTTCTCCATCAGGGGAAGCTGTAATAGTATCTTTGTTGCACTATTCAGCAGAACATACCTTGTCTGCTTCCTTTTATTTATTTTCACAGCCAAATTCATAGTGTTTTCTATCTCTCAGGCACTGTTTCTGGCAACCTTTGCTCTTCCTCCACCACATTTCCAGTCAGTCATCAAATCCCACAGCTTTCTTTTCTCATTCTTGCTTAGTTGCCTTTTGAATGAATGTTTTGTGGTTGGACCTTAGGGGAATATCTGTTTTCTCACTTTCTTCCAGGAAGAGGATGGGAATTGAATAGCATGAGAGGAAGGAGAGAAGCAGAGATGTTCCATTTTGCAGACAGGGAGGTCACTGTGACATTATGAGGTTTGCTTGTTGTTTTACATCCTATTTGGACAGACTTACAAATCCATTGATCTTCACCAGCTGATTTCTCTTCTTGCACTCTGCCTGTCTTGTTCCAAGCAGATAATCCCAGCATTCTCATAAAAAGATATTGGTGACTTTAAACTACAGACATCTGACTGGGGATGGAAAATTCTACTGCAGCTTCTGACAATTGCTCTAACGTGAGCTGTTGTGCCTATTCCCTCTACCTGTCATGGCCTGCATACAGCACTCTAGCTAGAGATGTGTTTCTCTCCCCCTTCCTTCCCTCCATAGCTTTTTTCCATTTTTTGATGCACTGATACAAACTTCATATCCCACTGCCCCTCCTTTCCCTGTCCCAGTGTACCCTGTCTCTACTCAGATCTCTAAATATCTTGTTTTCTCCCTTCAGCCTCTATTACTCCTCTAAAATGCCTGATCACTCCAATTTTCCATCTCTAAAGCTGTGATTCTCTTTCCCGCTCCCCAGTTCCTGGGGCACTTCTTTATATAGGAACAATTGCTTTCTTCTCCCTTGCCCTTCTTCAGTTTGGTTCTGTTGGTCATTCTTCCTTTTTTCATCCTACTCAGGTGACACCTCTGCCCTCCACAGCTTGATTTCCATAGGTTGTAGTCTTTAGTCAGTCAACAATTTTCTATAAATGCTCAGTACTACTTCTGTCTTTTTAAATCAATTTTATTTTCTCAAATTTCTTAAAAGGGTTTCCATTAAGCAAATATTTAAAGCTTTAGGCTGTGTCGTGTCTGCTCATGGACCATTGCTCAGACAATTTCACGTTCAGTGAAGTTGACAGGCTTCAGTAGGCTGCATCTCTCAGCAGGTCACCAGGCTTTCTTTCCCCTTCGTATTTCTACTGAATTGATACTTTTTGTTTGCTAAACCAAAGAGGCCATTAATAGAACTTCATAAGGTAATTTTTCTGCAACAAGATCATTCTTGATGTGAGAGAAGTTTATTAAACCCCAGCATCTCTTCCTGTTCTGTTGCAAAATGCATGCATGACAAAGACCCTCTAATGAACAGAAGTAACTTTTGTTTTTTTATAACTTCATACCAAGCACTTCTCACTTTTGCATTTCTTTGTTCCTGGAGTGACCGTGAGCCTTCATCTCTTCATGCAATGGGCATGTTGTGAAAACATCTCAGTGTGTCCCTAATAAGGCTGGAATCAGGAGGTGGTATTTATCCCAGCACTTTCTAACTAGTCCAGAACTCTACACATCACGTCAGAGAAAATAAAAAAAACAAAACCCTTGTTAAAACTTTTTGGCAAAAGGTGCAGCTGTAAACAGACAGACAGAGACTTCTGAAAAAAAAGTGATGAAAACAAACTTTCTGGAAGTCAAGTTAAAAACTGCATGATACATCACTATTTTTTTTAAGACTTTGGAGTCATCTCTACTCTTCAAGTTGTACTCATTTTCAGAAATAAAAATATTAATACTGTGGCTAAAATTAAGTTGTTTAATATATGTTTAACAGAATACACAATAAGTTACAGAAAAAAACACATTAAACTCATGAAAAACATTCAAAGAGAATGCAATATTTTTCCTATGGCAGCAAAAAGTATACAGGAAGTCATCAGAGCCTAACCAAAATTGGTAGCTTCATTTTAAGTTTACTAAATGCAAGGGTAAAGCAAGTGGAAAATGATGATTCTTTGGAAATAAATTGCAAGGAAGGAAAAAAAAAATAGAACTCTATTACTTGAAGTGCTTTGTACTGCCATGTTGGTTTACTCTTGTTTTCTGTTGTCCTGAGTGTTATGAGAAAGGGGCTTGTTGAAGTAAGGTTGGATTCTTGTGCCAGCACCACTTGTGGAAAAAAAAAGATAGAAATCAGGCAAACTCCGGAGCCAGACCATGGATCTGGTCCATGGAGCCCATTACACTGCCTGAGTGCTGTCAAGAACAGATGCAAACAGAGCAGGAGAGGGGTACAGTGAAGCCTAAGCCCTAGTCCTCAGCTCAGAGAATTTCAGATACTGTAGTGTTGTCTTGGTGCACAGAACAAGGTAAAATTATGTATGCAAAGAATGAGAATGAATTTTATGAGTAAGCCCCCAATGAACCGTCCTGATGAATCTAGAGGCACAATTAAATCTCAAATACAAAGAAAAAATAAATCATTAATGCTGTTCATCACTAGTTGGTAGTGCCTTTCCTACTGAAACCTATATAATGCCTCTCTGTGCTGCACGTACTGAGGAGATGTTATTCTAATAATGTCCTTAATGTCCCGTGCACCCCCAAAAATCAGGATTTTTCTTTCTTTATGCAAACCCACACATTTTGCACAAACACAATCAGAAGATAATACTTTCCACCTGTCAATCTATACAGTCTCTCTCTCCTTGAAGCAGTCAAGGAGAAAGATGCTCTAGCAGGAATTAAAGCAAATAGCAGGATCAGTTCTGAAGGGAAACTGTCCAATTTTCTGGGTGGTGATTTGTGGGAGGCCTTGTTTGATAGCAGGAATAACAAAGCATCTTTCCTTGAGTCACAATTAAGACTTTCCAATGCAGGCAAGCAAAACTTGTTGAGAACGACATGCTGGCCACAGGAGAGGCTAAACCTTGGCCACTTTGTATTAAGGTTTTGAAAGTCTGATGTCACTTCTCCTGAATCAGCTTTATTTTACCCTGAAGGTACTGCAACTCCTGACAGGCTGGAGCGTCACCCACAGAATGTTGCCAGTCACCTCAGCCATGGCTCCAGGCATATTCAAGGGAATGATCACTAGAAGAGGGGTTTCAGGAGGCCACCTGGGCCATGTTCCATTGAAGAAGGATGTCCAGGAATGATCTCCAGGAGCTGGGCTGCCCATGAGTTGCTCAGCCACCCAGCACCATGCAGGTGATGGCAGGTACCACCACAGCTGTTTACAGCACTGGGACAATGCGGAATTGCAACGCCTGTGAGCCTGTGGAAATCAGACGTCTCTGATCAAGATTAATGCAGACACCAGAGCTGCACCAAAGGATCTCAGTCATTAATGTCTAGTCACTGCCACAGTTTGCTTGCACAGAAGTATATGGCATCTTCAGTAGACCACTGTTAAAATCTTAAGGGCTTATTTATTGCTGAATTTAAGATGTCTTCACTCCCTTTAAAAAACACTTGTAATGCACAAAGAGATTGGTTTTCTCTTGGAGTACCTGGAAACACCATCAGTCACTTGTTCCAGGTGGCAAGTGATGCTCTACCTTTCCTTCCTAGCAGTATTAGCAGTGGAGGAAAGATGGCATTTGCTGGCATGGGAATTCTACAAAAAATCACCAGAATAACATAGTCAGAGGAAGGGCTATGAAGACTGACATATTTTTACTATTCTGTGAGGCTTATCCAGAAATATCACATAAACCACTGAATGAAGACAGGAGATTGTATTCCATGGGAAGTCCATCCACTGACAAGAAAGGGGTCAAGGTGGCTAGCATAAACCCACCAATGGCAGCAAAGGAAGCAATGAGAAAGCCTTGGCCCTAGGATTCCAGTAGTTCTTTCATTTGAGGGTTTTTCCCTCCCCATTTCCCTTCAGATAGCCTAACTGTTAGGCCTGTTAGACCTGGGGTGGTGTGTCATTTCCTGGCTGTCATGGCAAAAACATGTACTCTACTTAATCATACTTATAAAAGCACCTCACCGCTTTGCTGAATTGTGTGCACTCAGGATGTCTCACCATTGTAGCTAATCCCCTGCACAACACTAACAGCTCAGGCCAGCTGGCTGGTGCTTATAACGACCTAACATTTATTCAGACTAATTCCCAAAGTGAAAGCAACTTTACAGTTAGTGAGGATCTCTACCAGTTCGTTTAGAGCAGAAAAGCTCATCTAAGTGCTAATAGAAGTCTTTGATTACCAGTGTATTCATGCAGATTTAGGCTCAACTGAAGTAATTAATTCCTTGTCCACTATAGACAAAATGAAATGGTGCTAGAGATGGGAAATGCATGGCAGAATATTTTCATTAAAAACTGAATATAGCCATTTACCAATTCTAATTAAAATGGCATCATTTGCACTGCTATAGTTAAAGGTCTATTGGTATTTCTAGTATAAATATGCTGCCTTTTATCATAACTTCTCAGCATGCATTTGCACTTGGACAGATCATGACGGGATGCATTAGCCTATTTTTAAAATGGGGGAAGGGGGGGTTAATCTTAATTTTTAATACATTTTTCAGTGTAAGTAGAAGTTTAAACCTAGCTCTGAGAGGAATTAAATGCCCCTACTGTAGAGCTGTGTTGTATTAGGAAATCCTTTTAGCATTGACTAAATTAGTTTTCTGCCCTGAAAAACATTTTTTGAGGTTTCAAGATTTTTCCTATACTCTATATTAAGAGGAGGCCAAGACCCTGACGAAGTTACTAACAATAAATACCAGCCTTGCCTTAAAGTAGCGTGGGAATGCCAGCATTCAATGCCCATCTTCTGACAGATTCAGGAAAAAACTTATTCCTGAACTTCTGCACCTGCAGTGCATGGCTTGCTAAGGTATTTGGGGCATCCTTCTCACAGCTTCTTGTGCTGGTGCATCCCTATGTTAACCTTGATGAATTCCATAATGATCCTCCTAGGGTCCAACCTCTAGATTTGCACAGACATTTTGCCTGTGAACTAAGAAATGTTCCTGGTCAATCAGCATTTGACACCAGCTGTAGTCTCAGCTCCTCTCTGCTTCACCATACTCCTCTGTAATCCAGTGCAGGTGTTCATGCATCCTTTTGGAATGTCCTTCTAAGGGGATAAAAAATCCAAGGGGATAAAAAATCCTATGGTGCTGTTAACCTCTGCTTCTTTACGTCCACTCACACAGTATCTAGGAAACTATGTTAATTTGTACAAGCAGTAAAGAGAGCTATTTATGAGCCATATTATGCCAGGTCCTGTGAGAAAGTGTCCCCAGATTCTGTGGGCACAGAACCCCAAAGGCAAACAAAATTCAAATACTGAGCTGTGTTATGTGCATCCCTTTTCAAAAGGAATAGAGTGCAAAGCTGATTCTGCATTTCTGAACCCTCATATTTACTATTACATTTGTCCAATCAGGCAAGCCTGTTTTTTATTCTTGTCCCGTGGCTGCAAAGATTAAGACCTGCCACTGAAAGAAGAAACTTGAGTAGCTTTTGGACAGCATTCCAGCAGAAGAAAGTGGGAGCTCACATAACATTACATCACTCCCAACAGTATCAGTGTCTTTTAGAAAGAGGTCACAAGCACTTCTATTTACTGACTGATAAACATATAAGATAAAGTTTGGGGTTTCTTCTACCAGCTTGCTAGAAGCTGTGAGTTATTTTTCTCTCTCCAAATACAGCTGTAACATGCTACCAATGCAAAGCAGCTTTCCCTTACTGATACTGATTGTCATATAGACATCAAGCTTCCATCAGCCACATCAACGCTGTGCTTACCAATTCCAGCAATAGGTGCTGGGGCACGGTTGGGATGTAACTTGGATACCCTAAGCTGTTCTGCATGGCTGACTACAGGAAGTGACCAATAGCATCATTGTGGGACAACTTCTCTTTCATTATCAATTTCAAGCATACAAGTTATTTTTTGACTGACACTTCTCCCAGACTTGTCAGCCCTGGACACTGGTGTGCTCAGCTGATGTGCTCATGCAGTAGCAACTGAGTCAGCACAATTTTAGGAAGTTACAGTTGGCTACTGAGGGTGTCAACTAGTCATGCACATACTCAAGTGCATGCCAGGAGCGCAGCGTCATGAAATATGGCTGCATAACAAGATCCTCAAGTAGTGGCTTTGCTGAACCTCTAACTCTCTTCCTCTAGCTAGATGAAGTGTTTGATATGGCATCAGCCCTCATTGTCTTGAGGGCAATCAGCTGAGTGAATGGGAAATTCAGAGTGGATGGCAGAGTGGCATGAAGAAGAAAGCAAGAAAGAGTTTGCATGACAGACAGTTCCTTCCTATGCCTCCAGACTTGTGCCTCATCCGTTTTACTTGAGAGGTGAGATCTAGCAGCATGTTAGTAGGAAATACGTTTGTTTTGCTTATAACTGTGACTGCTAAATGATCAGCAGTACTTTTGTAGCATCACATTAAGGCAAAGACAAGCGAGGATCCTACCTAAATATGAAAAAAATAGATAAACATAAATAAATAAGGGTAAATTAATATCACTCTCTACACACATTCTAAGAATTATTTTTTTTCTTTTGTCTTCTTTTGACTATCACATAGGCATCTGTAAATATTAATTGCTACAGATTTTAAAGCAAACTCTCCTGCTAGGCACCCGAAGGTGAATGCTGCTATGGCTGTTTATACCTCTAACTACTTGTAAGTAGTTAGGTAGGTGTATTGGTTAATACAGAGAGATTTGTGTCATTAGCTCTGCTGTGTAAAAGAGGTGGTTGCAGGTGAATTTTGGAGGTCCATGAAAAAACAGGAAATTCTTTAGGGGTTATAAAGAGTAGATTCCAATTTTGCTCACTCAGACCACATATGGCAAAGACCCTTACTTGGCCTGTCATCATGAAAACACAAACCCAGAGGTGTTACTCCATGGATGAAGTCGTCTTCAGTGTGAGGTTCCATGGCTCTGGATCTCCATGAGTGAGGACCATCTTGCCCATCATCTTTAGTGGCTTCACTTCCATGGCAACTGCTTTCTGCTGTTCTCTCAATCACCTCCCCATACTACTTGCCTGCCCTCCTGAGACACTCTCCCCACTATCCTCCTCTTTGCCTCCACAATGCTGGAGTTCATCCTCAGGTGGGCATAAGGGTGAAATGGGAGACCCTCACCTGCCTCAGCATGCAGGTGAGGGGGGAGACAGGCTCACCAAACTTGGATGCTTGCTCACATTTATAACGTCCCCCTTTCTTTCTGCTTCTTGAGGACTGACTTGACACTGCAGAGGGTCCAAGGTCCTCACAAATTAACAATTTAACCCATTATTCTCCAGTCCCCCAGAAGTGCTGTACCTCTTGTTCCTGAAGCAATTACAGCTAGACAAGAAAGTCCTCTCTGTTGAAAAGATCCCTCTTATGTTGTCATGGATGTGGTGACTTGTTTCTAAAATCCCTTTTTGCCCTTGCAATATGTGATCTCTACCATGATCTCTACATTTTTATCCATACTAAATATCAATTCTAAATGAATTGCCATTCCTTTTATCCTGTGTTCACCAAACTGTCGTGCAATACAGTCATTCCCAATCCACCTTCTGACAGTCTTTGCAACCACATAATTGCTGAAAAGGCAAGGAGAAGGAAAAGATTATTTGGTTGAGTAAGTTTTTTGCTTGTTGCTTGTTCCTTGTTTCATTAAGGGACATTTTGTGCTACAACAATAGAGCTGAAAAGGATGTGGTGAAAATAATTATTTTCTAACTATGTTCTCATGTACAAACTCAAGATACCCAGAAGCTGGTCAGTAACGTTAGAGAAAACAACCTACATTTACTCTGCAGCTTATTTATTCATTAGCTTTGGTTAGTTCCATGATGTATAAAAGCAATGATTTTGGGGAATAATAATAAAAACCCCATTCAGATAAGACAATGAAGCCTGAACAGCAAAAATCTAATAAGATGTTATTGAGGACAGGGGCTAGGAGGGATTATTTCTATTTTTTTTCTAACTGTGATATATATGTATCCACAGACCTCCTTCATAGACCTCTCATGGGCCTGAAAATGTCAACCTAAGTTCACCCTTCTCCCTCTGCTATTTGCTTTTGAAAGTCTCCTCTCTCTAACAGCTCCTTTCAGGTCATGGAGAATGAAACATCTGTAGGTGGATCTAAAGGCAGAGTGCACCCACATTAGCGTCAGAGTGGCCAAAGACAACTGCAAAGTCACCCTCTCTTCTTCCTCTGTTCTGCAACAGCACTCCCTGAAACGTTCTGCTTTGCTCTCACCCAATATTAAGCTCTGCTTTTAAGATGTACCACAGCCACTGTGGCAAACACCTTTGCACATGATGTAAGAAGCAATTTGCTCACCATTTTTCTAGAAAGGAAGTTTAACCTGGACTCCCTAGGATGTTTCTACCTGGTGAAGCAGGGAGAGAAGGTAAACATGGGTTTGCAATACCTCTGTCAGCAACCGAGAAAATGAGGTGAGGTGTATTTTATTTCAGAAATAATCTGTGCTTCTGTAGCCCAGCTGCTGTCATCCATTCTCTCTGGGCTTTGACACCACAAGGCAGCATCCCAGTGAGGTAGCCTTGTTGCTCTCCATGCCGGAGTTCTGGGCTGGTGGGGGTTATGCAGCTTCCCATCGACACCTGAGCAGTCTGTATCCTCAGGGCAGTTGAACCCCAAAGCTGTTTTTAATGGGATGTGTGCTGCAGCCACACCCAATGCGTAGGTGAGAGCAATGATGAGCTGAGAACTCCAGGAACATCCTTCTGGGCAAAGCTGTGCCCGCACAGCATGAACGCAGGCACTGCAGGGACAGGGGCAAAGCAAGGAAATGATGGTCTGTACCTCTAGTTCAGCACAGCCCCACCAGAAAGAGACACCCTCAGAGCTTTTAGACTTTTAACTTAATTATCATAAAACCAAAAATACATAAATAGTACTGGGAGTATAATGACTGAACCTGCTTGGATCCTGGCTAACAAACATGGAAAAAAATAACAGGTGATATTACGCATAAGGACTGTGAATATGGTATAGCTGTCATGCAAAGCTAAGACGACTGTAAGTACTGTTTCTATAACAAAAATCTGAACAATGTGCAGAGAATTTATTTTTTTTTTAGTTTAAAATGCTGTTTGAACTTAAAAGGAAGTAACTGGTTACTGTGTGTTGTGCAGTGCTATTTGCAGCATCATTAAATCTCCCCTGAAGCCTCGCTATTAGAAACTGGATTGAGCCAGGGCCCATTATGAGCCAAGAAAACTGTACAAAATTGCCTGCTTTATTCATATAATGATGGCTAAAATGTTTACACTTGCATGTCTCAAATCAGAACTCTCTTTTTTTATATTCCTAAATTAGAGTCCATTTGTTATTCATGGCTTGCTTACCTGCAACAGATAGATTGGGTTGTTCATTTGACCCATCCCATCCTGTCTCAGGGCAGTTTGGGGTAATAAAATATTCATTTCCTAGCATCACACTGAGCTTTCTGTAGTGTAACCAATTCCAGACATTTTGGCATTTCTACTTGGCTAGCTCAGCCAGCACCTAAATATGAGAAAGGCACTAGTGGGATGTGGGCTTAAAAAATCCTCCTAAATATTTATCCAAATTTAATCAATTGTTCTTCATGTTTCTATAAAAGCTCAATGTTGGAATCAGTATGTGGTGTTAGCAGAGGGTCAAGTTATGAGTTGGCTGAGGGATTACATCCCTCTGCATGCAAAGAGGAGGGTAGAGGAAAATGTAAAGTATTGAAAGTTTTTAAAATACATTTCAGAGATGAGGGGAGATGATTTCTCTTGCTAGTTTTGCCCACCACTGAAAACTTGGTAGCTATAGCAAAATCTGACCTGTTTTAGGAGCCTTTGTAGGTAAAGACATTTCTGTAGTTCAACAAAGTATGAAGAAGCTTTGAGATATGATTACATGCTGTTCTGAAGGAAGGACCTACTCTATTTCCCATAATTTCTGGGGCTCCCCACACTCCTGCAGGTCCCCAAGAGCTCAGCTGAGCTATGGTGGTGCTCATCAGGATGCCTTTCCTCTATGACAGCTCCTGCATTATGCATGGCTTAAAAATGCACACAGACAGGGAAAACTCACTTTGGGAGCCTCAAAGGGCTGGCACGAAGTAACCTTTGCAGCAAGGGTTACCTCTGCAGGTATCTGAAAAATCCCTCCTTTGTGCCTGGCTAGAATAAAATCCTTCCCAAGGCTCAGCATTTTCTCCTTGACCCATGATGTCTGGCAGTGTGACACACGTGTGCTGGTCATAAAGTCATTGCAAGCTGCTATTGCTCGAGATTTCCTGGGTCTTCTCTAGGCACCTCTTTGCCTCTCTGGGTCATGTCTGCACAGGATCTGTTTTCCAGGACTGGAGAGGACTTCTATCATCTCCCAGGTGGACAACCATACCCAAATTACCTTAATGGTCCCCATTTTGCAACATCCATGCCCAAATCTGGTATTTCTGATACAGTTAATGCAGGCAAGCTCAGTTTTACACGAAATGCTGATGTGGTGACTGAGGTGATTGCAAACCTGTGTTTCCAAAAAATTTCCTGCATTCCCCTTCCCCTTACCTGTGAATGTTTGTCATTCCTTCCATAACTCCATCTCAAACACCTGCAAAACCCAGCCATACTCTGAGGCACAATTTGTGGCTTTTGTCAGGTGCCTGTACTGTCTGTACTGTCATGTCCAGCAGTATTCTCTGTGCTCTTCACTCAGCCCATCCTCTGGCCAGGAGTGTGCTGGAGCCCCATGGCTCCCTGCAGCCCCAGGAGAGGGGCAGAGAAATTCTGCCCTAGCAGAGGAACCACCCTTTCTGCTGGAGCAGGGCAACAAAGCTTAGGTGAGAAGAAAAAACGTTACGTAATTCCAGGAAAATATTGTTACTCAATTAAAAAAAAAAAAAGAATTATATCTGCCCTTCACTCGAAAAAGCTGTCAACAACAGTATGCGCATCAGGAGCAACTTTGGGCTGTGGTACAAACCCAAACACACAGGGCAATCAATGTTACTGTTCATCAGCTACTGGGTGCCCCATAGAGCCACTGTTAAAGAAGAAGGTTTATGCCTCCTTTACAGCTTCACATCACTGAAACAGAAAGTATGGGCATATAAATGTTGTGTAATTTAATCTTACTCTGTGTACTGTATCCTGCCAGTGGCACTGCCTTTTCTTTCAGTCACATATCTTTCATCACTTGCTGCTGTGATTCCACATTGAAACCTCTGCCAACTGCTGGAATGTGCACTCACATCAGCGGCTCCTTCCAGCAACAGTACTATTAAAAATAATGAAATGCCAGGTTGTGCTACTTACTGTTGATCTTGATCCATTATGGAAATATGTTGCAGGACCATCACAGCCTAAGTCAGTCCATCATTCAGCCTTTGGAGGGATAAGATACAAAGACATTTACAGTTTTAAATAGCACCTCGGTTCCTGCCTTTGGCTCACCTCTCTCTGAGCAGTGCTTTTCCCAAAAGATGTGCAAGGCACCCTCTTAGTGAAAGAGGCACCAAAACATATCTTTCTTTACTGACAGAACTTCCATCAGTAGCAGAACCTCTGTTATTTTTATCCACCAGAAGTGTGTGAATTAGAGTGAAATGAAAGGATGTTGGCAGCTCTAGAAGGAATGGACTGGCAGAGGATTGCAGAAAGTTGGGATAAACAGGTCTAATAATGTAGGAAATAAACAAGTAGAGTACATTGTACAGTAAGTTTCAAATACTGTTAGCTACACTGCCAGAAAGACCAATAATATTCTGTCATTGTTAATTTCCACTGGGGATTGAAGGAGGTCTTGTGGGGAGAAGGAACAAGAAAATGATGCAGAAGATACATGAAATGTGGAGAGTTGTGTGGAAGACACCGGTAACCGGAGTTTCTCATGCAACAAATGTGCTTTAATTCTCTCAAAACAGTTTAGCCTGATTGCAGAGACAAGTAAATTTCCATCTATATTATTCCTCTCACTGGGAATTCTCCACCTGCTTCCTCTAAATAATCACAGACTAAATGAGATGAGCCAAAAGGAATACAGACTAGACAAAGAAAACACTGTTTAGTAGCAATGGGGTGTGCAGTATCTCTAGAATTAAATGCAGAAATGTCCTACCTTTCTCATTCAATTTGAACCTGCACTGGTGTTATGGAGGAAATAAACCTCTGTGATCCCATAGCATCTCTTGTCATGAGGATGCCTGGGTCATATCTCTCACCTGCACATCACAGTGAGTACTCACGAGTGCGCACACACACAAGTGTATAGTATGGCCAAGTCATGGCTTATAAAAGCATTTGACATATAAATGGCATATACAGTGGCACGGAAAGTTGCTTATGAGCAATATGAGAATCCAGAGGGAACCCTCTTCAGATGCTTCTGTAGCTCCAGGATGTGGCCTCCTACCCAAGTGGGGCAGACCATTTGCTCTTTTCTGTGCGTGTAACACAAAAGTGTTGGAGTTGGCATTGCATTATAGATACACTCTCTGTTTTCCCAAGACACAGCAGTGAGTAAAACAGAGTGATCAAATGAAGACTATCAGAAGGAAACAAAGCTGTCAACTCATCAGTGATTCAATTGAGCAACCATCTGGGATGCACCTGGTAGCCCATGCAGATAATTGGGCAACCATCAGCAACAAATACTGTGGAAAGCAAATGTGCCATGCACACTAGAAAAACACATGACCCATGAAAATCACTGTTCCTAACAGTGGGGTGTCTAAGCTGGGCTCTATATGTCAGAAAGTTTACAGAGAGACTTGACATTCTGTCAATTCCTCGGGATGAGGCAGTTGACATCAAGAGGAACAGCAGACTCACAGTACAGAAGTGGCTTCGTGCTCTATCCAGTGGTGGTGAGATTACTTATCTAACCAACCATAGCTGTAAGCATTTAATTGCTTAGTTGCTTGCAGCCATTGTCTGAAAATATGTTCTCTAAACATCTGGATACCTCCTTTGCCCATAATTTTTTCTAAATTGTTAGATCCTAATGCATCTTTGCTTGCTGGTGATAAAACCCTGCTATTTAGTGAACCTTTTCCTGGGCATTGGCACCTTTACTATGTTCTAGAGAATATAAAATGCTACTTCAGTATTTGTAAAAAAAAAAATGATAGGAATAGAAGAGAGGATGTCTGAGCAGAGATGTTCTTTGTACCGCTTGCTCCAAGGGTGTTATCCAACACCCATTAGAGTGGGCAAGTTTTGTTGTCAGCTTCAGCAGGCTTTGGGTACAACTGAAAATTATTCTATAAAAATGTCTGAAAAGATTTAAAAATAATCCAGAAGAGGTTACTATACTGAATGGCAGACTGAAACAAATTTCTAGTCTTTGATCCTTTAAACCCATATTGAGATACATCCTTATTAAGAACTCATGTTATGCTGTTTATCACCCAGTTCAACATCACCATTTAACCATTTGACATGGGCAATGGAAATGTTTCCAACGACATTCTGAATCGGTGATCCCTCCCCATTACAGTCAGGCTAAGAACTATACAGCATCCCCAACTAACAGCTGAAATTACAGCAGCACTCTGTGTCATAAAATTTACAGTAATCACAGGCACACCCCCAGTTGAATAGATATAATTAAAGAAGTCCTGCAGGATGAAATGAGTCAAAGTTTGGAGCACTTCTGTGGAAAAAGAGAGTTACAGAATGTCTTCATTCTGGAGGATTTTATCAACTATAAATATTGCCTACAAACAACTTGAGATGTGTTTTGCTTTAGGAAACTGATTTTGTTTGTCACTTCGACCACTTTTTTTCCTTTTCTGTGCAATTTCTGTGTGTTCACATTTTAAATCAAAGCACAATGCAATTATTTGCTCCACGTTTCCACAAGTGTTTTTTATTAAGCTGAGATGATGCATACTTTTGAGATTTTAAGGCACTGTTTTGGCTATTCCTTATCTAGTAATGTGGAAGTAATTCAGAAACATTTCTTTTCGGTTTGACAGAATAACACTAAATTAGAGGGAAAAAATCCAGTTATTGAACAATATGGACTAAATCTCATACTTCAGCACACTCCTGCTTTAGCAGAGAAATTCTGTGTGTGCTCAGATACACTGACTTCTCTACTAGAATCTCCACAAACATACAAAGTAATGGAATAAATTTGGTATAAAGATTTCTTTGACCCTTCCTAGATTAGCATAATCCCGCTGCACTGGGATTAGCTTGATTGATCAACACTGTTTTTAATTGTCACAAAACTGCAAAGCTGCTCAGATTTGCCCCTAGCTATGATTTTATAGAATATGCAAAAAAATCTCAAGAGGTTCTCAATCTTCACTGCATCATGTCTACCAGAATTACTCAAAACAAGAGAGACTCATTTCACCTCACTGTAGATACCTAATCGTTAATCATCTCCATCTAAGCAGGTCACCCTGGGCTCCCTTCAGAGTCAGTGGAAAGAAATGGGCACCTCCAAAATGCAACTCATTTCTTCTTCACATAGATGCCTAAGATGGATGAGATGAGTTGCCTTCTGGAGGTGTCTATTTCTCTGCATTAACTATATAGAGAGCCTTAGGTAACGAGCTTGCACTCAGATGATTAACGTACAATGTCAAAAGCTAAAGGCAGATGAATCCCACAAGCAGTGCATTAGCATTTGAGCAGTCATCCCTGCAGACAGAAAGGAGGGGATTACAGAGCACACTGCTGACAGCCACTCTGGCAGCTTCTTCTAGCTCTGCAGAGCAATACCTGGTGATATATCCAGTGACTTCCCAGGGAAGAAGCAGCAGCCTGAATACAAGGAAGGGATTGGAAAAGAAGAAGAGTAATACATTAATGAAAGAGAAGAAATGTGTGCAGACAACAACCAGACAAGAATTCCTTGCTGGGTATTTCCTGCACAAAACAGCATGGCTCAGTATGACTAGCTGTATCTGAATGATCCAGAACTGAAGTAAAGGAGACTGTGAAAAGACCACAAGAAGATGGCCTCACACTGACTTTCCTCTTGCATCTGCAGTTCTGTCATGATGGAACCGTGGTGGACTGAGCGAATGCATGCACACATGCCCAAATGCATATGAAAATATGCCTGAAAGGCATGTTCCTTTTCATGGCAAGACATGTGACTACCTGAAAGGAAAGGAAGCAACTTAACAATGCTCTGCATCATCCACCTACAAACACTCCAAGGAAGTCACAGACCAGTTCTGAAGAGCATTGTTGGAATGCTGTAAGAGATGGTCCTCCCTACCATGCAAGCTGAGTACTTGGGGAAATGGAGAGTCCGTTTATCACCATTCAGAGCTGGGCAGATAAGACACAAAACTCTTAACCCACCTCTCTTGAGCACCAGCCTGATGCCATAATTACTGAATAATATTGCCTCTGTAGTCTGTCACAAGAGCAAGTTTTGGCAGTCATTTCAGTTCTTTTCACAGTCACATTAAATTAATTTCATTATTAAAAAATCTAAAGAATAATGGGATTTAACTGACTTAATGTGAAGCTTCCTGGGCTGTCACTCCAGCCAGCTTCCAATCAACTCATTCAGCTGTGAGTGACTGATATTTCTGCCATTCATTAATAGACCATTGTCTCAGTTTAAATCCTTCCTTCCAGGCTTAATATTTGCATAATATTGTTTTTGTTTTCCAAATCTGTATTTTCTCTGTCAGCCCTCCTGGACAGAGGGCTCTTCATGTGTATGTGACTGATACAGTCACCTCCTGCTCCTGGAACTTTGTTTTACCTGTAGTTGCAGCATGTTAGGGGAGGATGGGTGAGATGCAGAGTCACTGCCTGGGTCACATGCCAGAATGGAGTTAGACAGCAAGTTGTTGTGCACATATCTAAATAAACAGTACCACTTAAAATTTTCGTTTGTCTGACTGTCATGACATGGAAGATCATGGCATTATTATGGCTGACATTGTATGAACACAGAGCAGCCTTCTCATCTTCTCTAACCTCCAAACATAAGTATGAGATGTCAGAACTCTACAGAAAGTCTGAGAGATTCTCTTCGGCACTGATGACTATATAAAAAACTTGGAGAAACTCATTCTTTTTTTGTTCAAAATTTGAGGATGGTATTATCATGTGATTAATAAGATCTGGAGATTTTTTTCTTCATCTGTGCCATCTCCCATTCTCATTTTAGACCATGGAGCTCTCCAGCAGTCTTGGATACATTTCACCAGAAAGCACCAGGACAGAAGAGCACTTTCTTTTCTCTGTTCCTTTGGTAAAGTAGGAGAGACAGGAGCAAAGGCTTAGAGAAGGGATTTTTTAAACCAGCATCACTCCACATTAAAACATCATTTATGATTAGAGACAACTTCCTTAGAGCAGAGGTTTGTTTATTCCACTCTTCATGTTTTTCTTGCACCTTATACATCCATCCTTCCTTATAGAAACCTTTTAAGACTCCCCTGTGGCAGTTTTATCCAAAGTGTTTGATAAGTGGGGAAGTTTCCATACTATCTATTTTGACAGAAAAAATAGCATCAAAGTTGCATTTGACAAAATAGGCATTGCTGGTAGAAATGATGTCATTCTCAGAGGGAAAAGCTACTTGAATTTGAGTCATTGTTGGCATCTAAATTCTCAATAGGATACTTCCACAGAATATATATCAATCTGTATAAGGTATACAACGTTGAACTGAGCTACTTTCACTCCTATGTGTTCAGTCGGCGTGGACGCAACCTTCCAACCACTAAAGAAACTCGCAAAGCCACATGGCTCTCACTACCGCTCCACCTGGTGCAGGAGCTCATCTCCTGCACCGACCAGCAAGGGCTGCTTAGGGACGGGCTGCGAGAAGAGGGCAAGCTCCAGGTAGGCTCTCCCGGTTTACAGAGAGTTTCTGTAGCCGAGACGAGCAGGTACCAGCCCGAAAGATTTTTGTTTCAAGCCCTCGGAAGAGCTCTGACCACCGCCACACCTGTTCTCAGGCAGGCTGCCCGTGTCGGGGCGGCCTCAGCTCCACCCGGCATCGGGGTGACCCGAACCCGCGTCTTGGGTCCCCGCAGGGCTGCAGCTCCCCGCCGCCTCCCGCCCCTC
>VWZY01001385.1:161682-181736 GCA_013399075.1 Chloroceryle aenea
CGGAAAGGTACCTCGCCTGGCATTCCCCGCTGCTGCCCCGAAGATATGGGCTGCAAGGGGAAGAGCCGTTCGCGAAGCGGCGAGCGAGCAGCAGGCTGCCGCGGTTGTAGTTACTCCTGAGCTTTCCTCCGTGAGCGTGAGACGGTTCCGATCGGCGTCCCGGAGGGGTCTTTGCGGGCTGCGGGGCTCCCGTCGGGGGTTGTGGTGCCAGCGGGAAGCGCTGAGCGAAGGTGGGCGGCGGGGATCCCACCGAGCGCGGCTTCCTCGCAGTGCCCAGCGGTTCTGCGGTCCCGATCAGCACCGGACTTTCCCGTGTCGGGTCATCCGCTCTCACCGTTGGTGATGCTGTGAGGTCGTCTCTAAAAACCTCACCCTTTCTGTCAGTGAGTAGAAAGGGCAGGTCTCTGCCCTCTGCTTTTCCATGCCTGGATGGGGGTTGAGTGGTGGAATGATGCGCAAGGTGTGAAAATAGTTATTCTCAGTATTGTACAAGGTAGACTGTGCTCCTCACTTCAGGACTGGACCTTCAGGGACATGAAATACAGCTGCTGGACTGTCCATCTACTTTTTAGTCCCTGTGACACAAAATAAAGGTGCATCAGGTGGAATAGAGACCTTTTCTTGGTCGCAGATCAAGGGGTCCTTCAATATGTACATACAGAGAAAGAGGTGGTAAGGCAGAGAACAAGGCTAATTGATTTTATTGTTTCTAACCAACCTTGCACTCAAAGTCCATGACTCAGGTCCACACTCACTCTAAATAATGAACTATTGGAACTATAGGGCATTTTGCCTGTGTTTTTGTATTTCCTACTGGCTGGAAATCTTACTGGAAAACCTCAAATTTTCAGTTTCAGAAGAACAAAGCTGGGAATTCACATGAGATCATGCATTCAAAAACTGGGCTTTTGAGTTAAAAACAAACAAACAAAACAAACCAAACCAAACCCACCACTCTACCAAATCTGCAATTCTGATAATATGGAAACTGCACAACCTTCCCTTAGAGAAACACGTACGTATGTCTTCCACCCAGCAAAGTGCCTTTGGTCATCCAAGGGAGGGTTTAGGTCCTGTGAGCTTCAGTGGAATTACTCAGCAGCTGAATGCAAGGCTGAAGGCAAACATGTGCTTCTGTGCTTTCCTAAACCAGGGCTTAAGTGCTCTGAGAAGCCTTCAGTCACATGAGTCATGCTCATTCAAAAGTTCAAGGCAGACTGAATTGGGAAAATCATGGACTGACCGGCATCACCAGTGTCCCTGCACAAGAACCAGGAAATAAACAGTACTGTGCATTTTTCCTTACTTTTTAGGAGGTCTGTAAGCAGGGAGTGAGCTGTTTTTGACTCCGTCTTGAAATGCAGATCATAATGTCATAAGAGATAGTGGTGCTCCATGATCATGGGCTACTTTCAGCCTACCTTTGCATTTCAGTCATCACTCAAACTTTGGGGCTCAGGAGGGCAGCTCTTATGTCATCTATCCAATTAAGAAAAAACAGCCAACCAACCAAACCCCACAGAATCTCTTATTTGGTAAAACTATGATCTGCAACTCATTTACAAGTACCAAAACCATAGATGATTGTCAGACACCAGATACTTAGATTGTTGTCAGGAACCAGAGTATTTTCTAGCATAAAAAGGAGAGCGTTATATAATTAAGATGTCCAAAGAGTAGCATTTATTTCTAAGTAGCTTGATTGTTCTGAAAAGTACTCTTTGCTTCCTTTGAAAATTAGAGAACATTGTATTTAACTGTTCCTTGGTTTTCCTCTGCTGACAAAGTCCTGTGTGTGCTGAAATCATCTGTATCCTCAGATATCTTCCCTTTCTTTTCAGGAAGCAGATAAGCATGCCTGCCCTAAGAGCTCCAAGAAAAGTTAAGATGCACTTTTGCTTGTATTGTTATTTAACAACTTCAGGAGCATTCAGGCAGACAGTATTGATTTAGCAGCTCTGAGCTTTAGCCTGTTGATGTGCCTTGAAGCTTTGTTGGATTTTTTTTGCTTTTCCTAAAACTCACCAGCTTCACCAAGTGGCCATCTAAGGACAGTGGATAATGACTTTAAATCTCATGTTTCCCTGATCCTGGTATTTCCGATGAAAAACAGGTGCCCCTTGCTGGCAGTCACATAGGTGTGGAGAAAGGGAACTTGGCAGTAGCACCTTTTCTGACCAAGGGGTTTGGATTTAGCATAACATTCCTATAAGAGTGATATGTTTAAGACATGAAGATCTCTTCCGCAACACAAAGGGAGCAGTCTTGTATATTAAAAAGGGAGAAAAAGTTCTCAAAGCAAACAGTGAGAAAAACCTGAAATCAGTTCAAAGATATGTGAAGAGTCACTGGTCAAACACCGGGAAGACACCATGATAAATAAAAAGGTCAATGGGTCAAACTCATCTCCATCTATTTACATTAAGTCTGTCAAACTAATCTGTGGCACAATGTGACTGAAAATATCTTTCTGCTTCTCCTTAATAAAGTGGCCAGTATGTTAAAAAGGCTGGAATCTATTCTCTGCATACACAACTATGTAAATATGGTTGCTTATGAGCAGCCCTCATAAATTCGATGGTTTTGACCTGTGTAAAGTTAACCACCTGACTAAGGTTTTACTTCTGCAAACAGCAGGTGGATGAACCCTTCTGAACCTTTTTACATAGCTAATTTGGTGCTCTTGACAGTCCTGGCAGTAACAAATGTGAGATATGTGGAGGACATTGTGGTGGGAAGTTCAACAGGTGCCAATGAGGTCAGAATTTGAGTGTAACAAAGGTGAGTTGGAGATGTGATCTGCGGAAGTGGGGTCAGGAAGCATCATCCTGATCTGGGCATAATGTGCTGCACAAATACAGGCTGGGGAAGCAGTTTGCCCTATAGCAATTCTGTAGAAGAAGAGCAGTGCTGAGAGAAAGGTAGATATCTCACAGGGCAGCACAGGGAGGATTGGACCCTACAAGACACATGGAAGGATTTGTTCCTGCAGGTCAGTGTTAGGTTTTGGCTGGTGGACTCTGCCTCTCAGGACATGGCTTTTCAGCATGTCAGCTATCTGATGAAGGTGCAAGGAAAGACTCAAAAACACAGTCTAATGGACTTTAATCAGGTTCTTTAACCTGAAGAGTAGACTGAAGCAGGACATGCTAATAGCCTTCAAAACTATAAAAGTCTGCTCTAAGGGGAGGGGAGTTAGCCACTCACTGTGCAACCAGCACAGGCTCAAGCCCCGGTTCATGGCACTGGACTGCTAAGGAACTTCCCACGGAGAGAATTTCTAAAGGCTCAGTCACATTCACAGTAGCGACTGTACACCCATTCAGTCAAAGAGATACCCCCGAAAGGGTGTCATAAGTCATCCTGGGCTTGGGTAGGACTTGCCATGGGCACTTTTGTATTAAGGAGCTCCTACTACAGAGGGGTATTTTTCCTTAGTCCTTTGAGCAGCAAAGTCAGCTTGGGCTGAACTATTTGTAGCTGTAAATTATTTAGAAACCAGAGAAACACATTGATCAGCCCCAACATCTAACTGTTCAGCTCACATGGAACTTGCTTTTTTGTTACTTTTTCCTTAACATCCAGAAAAGGAACAAGGAGCCAAAATGACAAAATCATGGCCATCCTCTTTTGGGCACTTCCCTCCCCAAAAGGCCTGTGTCACATAGGGTGCAGCCTTTCCCTGCCCTGCCCCACTCCTGTGGGAAGGCACAAAGGGATAGCTGCTGGGAGCAGGTAAATCAAGTATTTACATCTGTCACAGAAGCTTGCAGCAAGATTGCCTCTGACCCATGTCCTCCCAGGATGGAGTTTTTGGTAGCACACAAATATCAGTCAATTTCTGCAGTACTCTCAAAAAGACACAGTGGTACAATATCAGCAGCTCACCAAATATGTTTTAAAAGCTAGGAAAGGGCAGTGTATTGCTAGTTCCCAACATTGCCACTTGGTTGCTGCTACTGGAAAACCCTCCTCCATCACAGTTCTGGGCACACACCACAACTTCAGATGTCAGGTAACAGGCTGCACCAAGACCTGGAGCATTGTCCTTGCAGAATTACCCTTTTTTTTTGCCTGCAAGGTTTTCCAGTCTTGAAAGTCCTGGATGGATATCATGCTGACATCTTCCAATTGCGCTGCTAGTTGATTTATCAATTTATGCTCATTTAAGAGACAGAAGTCATCGAAGGACAGGAAAGATACCTCTTCTGAACCTGCATCTCAAAGTGGCATCTCTTCGGCGGAGCTGTTCGGATTAGGGGGACAGAATTTACCCAGCTGCCCCAGGTTGGACAGCACCAGTTGCAATGTGAGCCACCTGAGCCCCTGGCTCGCTCTGTCCCTCTTGTCCCTTCATGCCTCTGGATGTTTTTGCAACTACCTGTGCTGTGACAGCACCTTAGTGTTTTCTGCTTTCAGTCCAGGGCCCAAATACACTAACCAGCTCCCTTTGTAATCTGATTGTAAAGGAGATTTTGTTTGCTACCTGCCCTATTGTTTCACTCTTTTTTTCTTTTTTCTTTTTTTTTTTTGGACCTTGAAATGCACATTTCAAATACCCATTTGAATACCCATTTCAAACTAGCATAGGAGCATGCAAATGGGGGCCTTCATCGCAAAATTGTCTCTTGAACTGAACTCCAGGGTTTGCGTCCTGTGCTGCTTCTGTCTACAAGTGTCTTTTCTGTAGGAGATGAATTTGAAGCCAAGCACATAAATTGAAAAATACCATTCAGAAAGAGATTTATGATCCTGTTCCATCAGGGATGCTTATGTTGAATTATTCCCTGCCTGAAAGGACTGACTCAGAGCTCATATGTAAATTGCCAGGATAATTCCATTATTCTGTGTTTCACAGAATTGGTTCGTGCTTTCCTTCAAGTGTTTTGTTGAAGAAAATCTTTCCATTTTCTCCTAGAGGTAGTTTTGTAGACAGCTGAGCTCTAACTATGTCTTCCTGACTTGCAAACATGCAATGACTGCCAGTCAAATAGGTAATATCTTAATTTTGAAATGGACAGCTTCCCATCAACACTACTGTGTTCTTGCAGTAATGTGAGTAGTAGCATTTCTTGTATGTGTCAAGTTTTGCATGAGGGAAAATACATGGAGCTTAGCAAAATTGTGTCTGTGCTGTGTTTTAACTTCCCATCCTAAATAATCCAAAGGTGCAAAGCCAAACGTGGCTGCCTGGTGAGAGCCAGTATGGGAATGAGTGATAATAAGCAGGCACAATTCACACATTCATACAGCAAATGACTTAGTTTTGATCCAATTACTAGGACACTTCATTATGCCACTGAAATAACAAAACACAGCACTTCTCAAATTGCTGAAGCAGGTTAATTTCAGTAGTTAGCATCCCATTCAGTAGTTAGCATCCCATTCGGAAATTAAGAATGTGATCTGAAATAGGTCACACAAGCAGGCAAACATACTTTTCCTTTACTAGATATTTTTCAGGTGATTCTGACAAACTTCTAAGGGTAAGAGCAGCACATCCATGCTCCAACCAGAGCGGTGGTCCAGCAGGTTATGTCCACGCACCCAGCCCTCTGACACAGCTCACTGTGTTAGCTGTCACTTCTCAGATGGTTTTCTGTGCAATTCACGTTTCCCTGAGTTGTGAAAGTCAAGTATTCATCTTTCTCTTTTTGCTGAAACTAATGACTTCGTAGCTGTTATATTTCATAGACTAGCACAGACTAGCCAAAGCGGTCTCACAGAGCTGTAAATATTTGATAAGACTGCTTTGCACAGTGAGTGTGAATTCCACACCGTAAGAGAAAGCTAAAAATCAAATTATGCTGGACGTTATCTTCTTGAATTAAAAGCCCAGATCATCACTGTTTTTATTCCCTGGACTGAAACAAAGATCTGAAAGTCCTGAATAGTTTGACAAGTTATTCATTAGGGACTGGTATGAATAGAGCACTCACCTGGGTTACAATTGCACTTTCCTGCTGTATGTGTATGAGCCTTTCTTTGGGCTGCATTTCACACAGCGTCTACTTGCTGAGTCTTAAGAGAGCTTTCAGAAATATTAAAACATAGTGTTCCTCTGAAAAACAGCAATCATCTTGTCCATATTTGAATTCCTCCCACAGGTCCTCAAAAAAAGCTAACCCATCAGACACAGAAAGGGGGCAGAGGGAGTTTTCAGTAGCTGTTTGAACCTTTTGCTGTTAGGAAACCTGTGGTCTCCTGTGGTTCCTTTCCAGTTGTGTCAGGTAATGTATGGACACAAAAGAAAAAATCTCTTATAGAGGAGAAAAAAAAACAACACAAAACCAAAAACAACACACACACAAAAAAAAGAGCAAAAACCCAAAACCAAATAAACAAAAACCCACATGAGGAAATAGTAGAATTTTTTTACTCTAGTACAAGAAATGGTAGTTATCCAAAATCATTACAATTTGTGTATGGAGTCCAGTGTCAAAAGACCTTCTGTGATAGGACCGCACTGCCTGGCTGAGCCTCGATGGGGTCTGGGGGTCCAAAATGCCATGGGGGCAGGGACTACAGTTCTGATTGGTCCCACTTGTGGAGAAATTTGGAATCAGAAATAAATGAAATTTCTACATGCAATTTTTTCTTATTAATAAAGAAGTGATACAAGGCCTGGATTTAACCTTGTGTTTATGATAGTCTCTGTCCTGAAGAGTTTGAGGCAAACACAGACTTTCTGTTCTTTCTGGTAGACACAGAAGTGTCTGCTAAAGAGGGAGAAATATTCCATTAAAAGCTCAAGTGTTGAATTTCCTCTAAAACCTTCTAATATTAAATGGCAATTGACATTTTTTAACAACTTAGCACAATCCATTGTATCCTTGAAAACTGTATCATATTTAGATGGGTATGGGAAGTTTGTGGCAGTCCCTGCCAAGCAGCTGTTCCCTGGGACCTCTGGACCTCCAGCTGCAAGGGACTGTTTATCACAACAGCAAGAAGCAAGTGGTAGAGGAGCTACCATGCAGTCTTCAGAGCTTGGACTTCAAATGTGAAATGTGAAGTAAGTTAACAATTCACAGATAGCACTTCTCTTGTCTCTTGGTTTAATTCATACAGTGCAGCTTAATTTGATCTTATGATTTTATAAGGAAGTGCTGAGAGACATGGGGCTGTTGAGCCTGGAGAGGAGAGGGCTGAGAGGGGATCTGATCAAAGTTTGTAAATATCTGAAAGGCAGGTGTCAAGAGGATGAGGCCAGTCTCTTTTCAGTAGTGCCCTGTGATAGGATGAGGGCCAATGGCACAAACTGGAACACAAGAAGTTTCACCTCAACATCAGGAAAAACTTCTTTACTGTGAGGGTGGCAGAGCCTGGAACAGGCTGCCCAAAGGGGTTGTGGAGTCTCCTTTTTTGGAGACTTTCAAGACCCATCTGGCCATGTTCCTGTGTGGCCTTCCTGGGTGTTTCTGCTCTAGCAGGGGGGTCGGACTCAATGAACTCCCAAGGTCCCTTCCAACCCCTACCATTCTGTGATTCTGTGATTTGTCTTTTTTCGTTTGATAGTGTACAGCACATTCTAATAAAGTACTCAATGAGATATCCCTCTAAGGTTAAGAGCTACAGTAAAATAGTCCTTATTTACTGATAGATTTATACCCGAGAAGCTTGCAGGCAGCACGCTGTGAGCTGTGTGATGAATTTAATATGAGGGTGGTATCTTCATGGATAAAATTTCCATTATTTCATAACCAAGCTATTGTCTTCTAACCAGGCACACAATGGGCATTATTCAAGAGGGGGGAAAAAGATACAGTTATTTCAAAAATTATACTTTAGGTGAAAGCACTATCTCTCTTCTCTATATTTAATTCATTATACTGTTGATATTATAGTCCAGTTTCACAGAAAATATGTTTTCTCTTCAATTGGTTTATAAAACTATGGGTATTTTTAAATGTTATAAGTAATGGAAATAATCTTATTTTTACTGTTTCAAGCATAATGCTATTACATTGTTGATTCAACAACAAGTATCTTAATGGATCTTTTAATGTAACAACCTTCAAATAATTTCACTATCTAGTACAACAGTACCAACACTGATCTAATTTTGGACTATATTAAATAGAATATTTTAAGCTATTTCATGAGGCAAGAAATCTTGCATATGTGATTCAAACTGTGTGCACTACAAAGCTGAGCAGTACTGCATGATCTTGAAAATTATTCTGAAAATCGATCAGTCTGAATTTCACTTATGCTAGAATGTTTTTTTGGCAGATAGAGTTAAAACAACCCACAAATATTGGATGTTACGGGGTCAAAAGCAGCTTGAAATGTACAATGCATGCAAGAGTAGATCTTGCAGAGTGAAGCCAGATTGTGGTAAGAAAATCATCAATGAGCTCTGTCTGCTGATAAGTGCCACATCCTGGCCATCTACCCAAGCCTAACATGATGGAGTTAAATTGCCAAAAATTCCTTGAAGGCTCCTTGCATTTCTGCACTACAGCATCGACACACATTGTTCTAGATAGTCACTGTAGTGATCTAGCTAGTAATTGTTTCTTGTGGGACCCATACCGTCTTCATAAATGTCCCTGCACATCTAACTACTAGTACATCTTCAAAATGGCGTCTCTCTGCCTAATTCCTTTGGTCCCTCAAAACTGGCATTCAATTTCTATTACTTACCTGTCATGTGTGCTACAAAATGGCACACCAAATTAATAATTTTGACAGCTCGTTTTGGCATAAATTTCCCTCGAAGCTGTTTCCAGGACAGTTTCGATCCTTCCCTATCAATCTGGGCAGATATATTGAAAAAGGTTGCCTATTTCCAATCACCCTCCAGTGTTAATCTTCTTGTACCAACATTTGTCCCTAGGTGCATTATCCTTTTCACTGAATTCGCAAGTGGGTGTGGATGTAGCCAGCATCTTTGGAAAGAACCAGAGCACCCCCTATCAAGTAGAGATCTTTACACTTTCACCTGTAATCTCTTTCCCCAAATCAATGTAATCCAGGAAAAGAGAAACATTTTGCTGTTGCTCTAAATAATGCTGCCATTTGCAATGCCTGTTAAAGTCATTGTTCTGAAGGCTCCATGTTGTCATCTTACAGGGCAAAGGTTTCTGTCAGCAAATCTTCCCTTTTTTTGAGAGAGAAAGAGATCTCACGTGAGATTCTTTAATACTGATCCTATTCTAAAGAAAACTGAAGCATCTGTAGATTTTTTTTTCTTCTACTGTATCCTACAATATAAAATTTAATATGCATTATATGAAGAATACACCCGCTACTTTGATTTGAGTCTGCCACCTGTTTGTTTTATTTGATGGCCTTATATTATTGCGTGATGAGTGCTAATTGTGTTCAGTCATGTACAGGATAGACTCTGAGAAATCTACTTGTCAACAGCTGTGCAGTATGCTTTTTCTCAAAATATGTGCTTCTTTAGAGAATGGATAGCACTAAACTTGTCTTTTCCTGACATTTCATGTGCCAAACATAACCTAGCTGAGGAAAAAACCTTGTCCTCACCTTGTTCATTTCTAGCTGATGCTTTCTCTTGAGGTACTCTCATGACCAGAGTGCACACTTGGATCTTCTTGGATCTTTCTTGGATCTTCAGAGCTAATGGACTAAAACACCCAAGGGAGGTAGTTAACTGCTTTCCTTCAGTCTAGTAGCCAGAACCAAAACCAAATAGAAATCTCTAGAGAAGCAGTATGAAAGCTGGAGGGAGAGAACATTCCCTCTTGCCACAAGCTAATGACAGTGAGACAGAAGGAAGGAGGAATTTCCCATTCTTCTTCTGAGCTCCCATTTTTGTCCCTGTGCATGTCCCCATCACCTCACACAGGACTATGTGGATAGAATCCCTTGCTCCCTTTCCCAGCAGTGCATGGCCAAACCAGCATCCACGACAAGACACCCTGCTCCCTGGATGCTTACTTTCTTTAGATCCATACTCCTTAAAAATTAGTTATAAAAGACCATCTGGAATGTTTTGGCATGTTCTTCCAATTTAAGGACATAAATTTAAGTTGCTGAAAGCTCCGGCATGGCTGGTTTTGCTATTTTCCTCAATTCCCATCAGAAATTAAGCAGAGGAGCTGGATTCAGACATTTGAGATTAATAGAATTGCTCAGGTATCGAAGCAGTGACAAAATGGAAAGTTATTCCTAGCAGAAAAAGTAATTAGTCCCTTTCAGATCTTGAGTTTGACACTAGTGTTAGCATCAATTATTCTCTGTTGGGAATATTACATCTTAACAAGATTCACTGTAATATCATCCTTTCTCAGTAGTAATCGGAAGAGAGAAGGCCTCTTCAAATCACTGTCTTGCTACCCTGGGATTTTTAACATTTAAGCCTCCCACTTATTAGCTGATACCTTGCATTGACTTCAGCATCTGAACAATTCCAGTACTCTCAAGTGTCTGGAAATCAACTCTTCTTTTTATTTCTCCCCTTTTTGTCAAGAGTCTGCAGAGAAAATCAACATTGTTTCCAAGCTATAAGGTATTGTTACAAGTGAAGTTAGAATCCTCAGGGTGGAGAAAAAATGTCAAAATAATCTGGCAAAACTGTGAAATTGGGTTTTAGGGAGAAAAGGTAGCTCTACTGTGTTTCATCTTAATCGGGAAACTATGTCACCCCTGGGTCTCAGCTCCTGCTCACGCGGGTCACAACAGTTCTTCTGAGCAGACCACACCATCCACAGCTGTTTCCAAAGGTGTAAAGCTGCCAAACTCCAAACTCCTCAGGTGCAAAATACACTATATTTTTAAGAGAAATGCTGCTATCCTAGTGCATACTTTATGGGGAGTTTAATAGAGCCCATTGTGGTCTATGTTGTTTGGTTTTCTCAGGCCAAGGAGATCCTTCCTCTATGCCACCATTTGTGGCATAACCTCACAGACAGTTGCCCCATGCACAAGGTACACCTTTGCTTAGTTTCTAACCCTGATGCTCCCTCTTCCATTTCACCATCTATAATCCAAAAATCCCATCTCTAATTTAACATCATGTGTTTGAGACTGTTGAAACATGGTTAAGGAGATTTAGATGCACAGCTGTGTGACTAAATCCCCTAGATAGGTTTGATAATCAGCCTTTATGCATGGATCCAAATTATTTTGAACAGAGGACTGCTGAAAATAGCCAGAAAAGAAATTAAATTAATTGTAAGTGACCTCCTTTCCCATGCCTCCAGATTGGGACACTCTGGGTAAACATCTCTGAATAAAGCTGTTCTAAATTAAATAAATCACTGGCTTATTATTAAATTCTGGCAATAAAAGCTATTTAAAATCCTATCAAGATGTTGAACTCCTAATCCAGAACGCAACAAGACTGACTTGCGCTGCTGCCAGCACACCTGGCCACAGTAGCCGTCTCACTGACAACCGTACTCTGACATGGCCCATTCACACATCCAGATTGCCAGGAGTGGCAGATTGCCAGCTCCTTGCTCAAGCGACACCTTGGGAGGTAGTGGGATAAAATTAAATCATTATTGGAACATGGAGAATAATCAAAGTGAGGGTGTGACACAAGTGGACAATGTCCAGTTTCAGCCTGTGGGGCCTCCAGAAGGGTTACAAACTTGGACATTTTTGAAGGACTTGCAAAAAATTGTTGGTTTCAGCAGGGAAGCTGTGATGCCTCTACAAAACCAGGGGGCTCCTGGGGAGATGTTTGCTACCAGCTGCTATAGTGTACAGCCAGCCTAGTTGTCATAAGGGCCTTAGCTGAAAATGAAAATGTGTATTTGAAGCCAATTGTGCTGAATACTTCAGCTTGTTTATTTGAAGCATTTGTAATAATTTTAACACCAATTTTCATTGGTGTGGTTGGTTTTTGCAAATTGTTAACAATTACAGGTCATCTTTGAGATGGAAGCATCTTAATATTTGTTGTAAAAGCTTTTTAAGAGTAATTTATGTCTTCTGTCGCTAGATCATTTCATGTGCTAATGCACTGGGAATCTCAAACTGTGCTGATAATAGCAGTTTTCCTTTTACTAGTTTTTGTTCCTGTGCAAATATAATTAAGACAAGAAGTGTATTAAATTAGCTCTCTTTTTGCCTCCTAAGGTTGATACACCCAGAATTGCAAAGCCTCTGTGAAAGATCCATGGCTTGTGTCTGTTAGGGCAGCACCTGGCACGCTTGGCCTCTGAGCCCATACCTGTGCTGTCCGTGTGCAGGCAATCATGAGGGTGAGTCACTGGGAACTGGATATGTGTCTCATCTTCATCATGGGAACAGCCCCGGCAACTGGCTCTGGAAGTATTGTCATATTTCACGTGAGGCCTTTGCTTAAGATGTTCTAAATTTACATTTATATCGCAGTAAGACTCCAATAAAGGAGTGTTGGGGAAATTGGAATTGGGGGATTTGGAAATGAGTCTTTTGAAAGTCAGGGGAAAATGGAATTTTTTCACTAGCTGCCATGAGCTTTGTACTAGACCTGTGAAAGAAGGTATGGAGTGATACCAAGAGGACATGTGTTGGTATGTCTGTGAACTGGAGCCAGCGTGACAACAAAGCTTTCATGTAACAAAGGGAAGAGCACACAAGGGCACACTAAGACATCATACAGGGAGGGCAATCTTTGCATATAACAATATCATAAGAGCAAACTTTGCGATTTGCTAATCATTTTCTTAAGTGTCATGAGAAACTAGGTGGCTTTGATGCATCTCTGACTGGGCCTGAGGCACCCAAAGGATAACTGCATCCATCTGCTGAAGGTTTCAGTGTGTCACAGACCAGGCACTCTGATAAAGGGTGACTTGATCCCAGACCTAGCAAGCAATCATTTGAGTTACTCTCACCATACAGATGTAGTAATTTAGGCAGTGAGCCATACTTGCTAATGACCCCCACAGATCAGATAGTTTTTGATTAAGTACCCAAGAGTGGTTTCAGATGCCTGATATAAGACATTTTCAGATAAGAAACCTCCAGTAACTTGGCAAAACCACTCCATCACTACATCATATAATTTGAAGCATATAATTTGACCCTATGTAATCCATCAGAGTTCATCTATCTCAACTCAAAATGATCTTATATGTGAATATATGAAACTCTAATGCTGTCCCATTTTCCAGTTCCCACTGTTCCCATAAATTAAATGTGTTCATTAGAAAATGGAATATATAAGTGAAAGGAATCATCCCTCTGCCCTTATAGACTGAAAAAAAAAAAAAGTGTAGGAGACTACAGCTAAAAAGTATACACAGCTTGCAGTCACCAAAGACCCTAGGGTGAACACAGTCATGAAAAAAAGAATTAACGGTATATTGTCTAGGTATGTCAGAACTTCAGGCAGACACTGAAGTGTCAATAACTTCAAGCAGGAGTGGCTGCTGGTTTTGCTCTATTTTTTTTTTTCAGACTACTCCCAACATCCTGTGCAAAATGATTTCAATGTCTTCCAGCTTTGAGAAAATGCATAGGCAAAATTTACTGCTATAAACGTCTATCCAAGAGGAGGACAGAGCAATACTCTGTGCTAATCACTGTCAGCATACTGCTGAATTGTCAGTGTCATTGCATGGCATACACAGTGTCTGGAAAAATGTTGGTTTTCTCTTATTGTTTACATGTTTGGTTTTTTTTTCATTAGTTTCACTATCTTAGCAGAATATCAGGTACATCAGTTTCAGCACAGATATAGACTGGAATAACCAGTGAATATAATAATGCTGCATGGGGTGCAGGGATAAACATATGACAAGCCCATAGTAGGATTGGTAGTATAGCAGCATCATCATATATCTTTTTTTTTTCCCCTGCACTAAATTTTCCACAGACAAGAGCATCAGTAATTTTAGCTTTGATTGAGATCTGCTATTATCCACTCACAGCATGTGGGTGCAAACAGGCACTTGGATAAATCACACAAAAAAAGAAAACCACTTAGCATGCTGCTTTCCTCAATAACACCTTTTTCTGAAGGTACAAGGCTGAGTGCTGTAGGGACAGTGTGTGTGAAGAGAAAAGCAAGGCTACAACAGCCCGCTGAAGCATGCTCAAGGTCAGCCCCTCTCACGGAAGACCAAGAGGTCATGTTTGACTTAGAAGGTATTCTGATATGTTTAAAAAATTTAAGTAGTTAAATAATTCAATGAATTAAAGCCATCGGAATTCTAATGAGGTATTAATGGGGTCTTTCAGGAATCATGAAGATCAGTTTTGTGACTGACGTAACTGGATCCATTAGCAAGCTCATCCAAGAGTAATCACCCATCAAAGGTGAGTGCCTGCACAACCAGGATTCAGAGGAGTGTGAGGAGCAGCACAAACATTCCCACTTGCAGCCGCTGCAGTGGGACATGTATGAATAGCCTCTGAAATGCTTCACTTTCCTCCTGCAGGCACTCAGCCCAGGGGTGTGTTTGACACCCTCCAGTAATGGATGAAGTGGGTAGTGACTCCAACCTTGTGAGTATGCAGGAGGTCATTTTCTCCACAACCAGAGCTGCTCCAGCAGATCCGCTAGGTGAGAAGCAAATCAAACTGATTTGAAACAAGGAGTACCTCTTACATGGCCATTGACAGAAAGAGTTGCTGGACAGTTTCCATGAAACCTCAACACTATTTTGGATTGGTATTTCCTTCCAAGTACACCAGCAGTGTTAACATGACAAAAGACAACTAGTCATAAAGGCTACAGCTGCTCCTCTAACATTGCTGGAACAGCCTCCAGAATAAATTTTCAGCTCCTACTAACTCCTACTGGATGTATCTTCTACACCAAGGCCTCTGGAAAGGACCTGAACTGGAGGAGGTTTGCCACTAAATCTGTGCTGTGTAGAATCCAGTAATAAATTATTCTGATATGAAGGTCTAATACAGTTAATAGATCCTATAAAGCTGTCTACTGTGTTTCATCATATTTAATTTGCTACAGCAAACTGCAGCCATCCAAGCTGTTTCACCCTCCCTTTTACAACCCTCTGGTGCCCAGAGAGATACTCTCCCAGCTAAGGAATCCCTGTGTCACCAGCATCTCTGCATCAGCAGAGCAGTGCAATGCCTCCAGCATGGTCCCAAGTGAGGCAGCTCACTCATCACTGTGGGGAGAGCCACATGAGATCCTGTGGTCTGGCTATCTCCTCAAAGAGTGGTCAAGCAGGAGGGCAACACCTCCAACCACCTGTAGCTGTGACCTCTTCTGGGGCACAAGCTTTGGGAGTGCTCAGACTGCACAGCAGCTTGGTGCATCTTTCCAGGGATTTCTCCAGATGCATCCTCCTGACATGTTTTGTGAATTGTGAAGGATATGATTCACTATCCCATCAGTCTGCTGCACTGCTTGTGCCCCGTGATAGTGCTCAGCATGAGAGCAGTGACTCATTGGTCCCCCCCAACCTACAGGATTGTTGAGCTTCACTTCCTCCAGGGGCTGGGGCATCCCAGGGTTCAGCCCATGCCTCACAGCACGTGGCATGAGGCTGTGGCAAAACAGGGATTTGGGGATGAAGGGAACAGATCTATGTTAAGCTTATCTACGAAAAGACACTGTTACATTAGGCATAGTACCTATGCTGACATCATTAATTTAAAGTGGTTAAGGTTTTCTAAACAACTTCTCTAGGTAGGCAAGGATTTCCTTTTAAACTAGGATAGGTTGACATGACTGGTTCACTTATGTCTTGTAATGTATGAAAGACTGGCTGTAATCAGAGTCATGCATCAGGTAGGTTGGGCTTCCAGATGTTACCTATTTTTTGCAAATTTGGATCCTTTCCTTTTGTCAGGAGTCAGCACAGTTGTGGCATTTGAGATTAGAAATCAAATCCTCAAACTGTTGAAGATCTTGAGATCCTCAGGCTTTCAATAAGCATTTAAGGATAATAATAATTTATTTTTATATTTATTTAGGGATAATAAACATTTAGCTGGTTGAACTGGAATGTACTGGTTGTACAATTTGTGGTAATTTGGTATGTACAAAACATATGTACACACATGCACGTATTTTTAGTCCCTGTATTAGTTAGAGAATGTATGCTGTTTGAATTTTATAGAACAGATTAATTTTAAAACATTTTGCTTTGGTAATTTCTACCCAAGGCTGTATTTACCCAAGCTTCCCGAAGTAGATGTTTGGTAAAGCAAAAGAGACAGACACCCCTCATCATCTCATTTTCTGAGGCAGAGTAAATAAAGACTTTGATTGTGCTGATGATTAAAGTACTCTGGTTTATTCCCCAAATTAATATTGTTCTTAGTGAGAAAAACTATATTTGAAACACATACAGTAGGTGTGAAATGTATAGTGCCTTTAAAATGAGTCTTTTACTACCGAGACAGGCAGCTGGAGGAAGCAGTGCAGGGGGGCGGTGAAGGTTCTTGTTGATTTTGGGGTGGGCATTTTTGTGACTGTTTCCTTGTTAGCATGATATTAATAGCTCTTATTTGTTATGAGTATTAGCTACTGCAGCAAAACCCAACTAAGGGCAGGACAAATGTTCACATAAGCATTTTTCTGGTTAATAAAAGGATATGATGTGCTAGTCATCACATTATTAGTGTGAATCAGAGTATTCAGTATTCAGTATAACCAATTTACTACAGAAAGAGGAAATAGAAATATAGTGTATATAGCTGAAAAATATAAGACTTCCAATGGCATTCTGCTGAGAATTAGAGCCAACTGTCCTTTATCCAACATACACACCAGCTCCTGCTATCTTACTATCCATTACTTCCAGCACAGTTTGATTCCCCATTTTTTATTAGACCTGTTAAAAGACATCTCACTCTTTGTTGTGGATGAACTTTTGTAATTACTCTATATTTATGTCGTATCTGTGGCTTAATTATATTGTGCTTATGGATTTTGACAGCTAATTACCACCAATTCATATAATGACATGTCTGAAGTGCTTGATATTCAATTGTTTTCATAATCATATGTTTTGCCTATCTTGTATTTACATAGTAATTGCTGCAGCCATGTATGTGAGACAGTTATGTGAGCTTAGATGCAAGCATAAGTCTCCAAAAGCAGAGTTATTATTTAGTTATCCCATGCAATGGACAAAATTAAACATTTTAGCTTGGTTGTGCATTTAGTAAGGGTTTCAGAGAAAAAGTATACCTTCCTATGAAAGTGCATATAGAACTAGTTCTTGCTAAGGCCCTAAAGAATATAACTGCAGTATCACAACAGTGGCTGTATTAAAAGGACAACCAAAAAATTTGCCATATGTGCTGTCAGCTCAGTGAGTGTCTGGTATTGATCTACTGGTTCCCATGGCTTCCACTACCAACAGCAAAGTTCCAAAAATAAGAGCAGTAATTCTTTCATGTGATTTTTTTAGGAGCTATTGACTGAGTTTAGCTTGAGATTTTTGTTCAGAATGGCCCAAGCCCCATGAGTGTTTGCCTTAAGACTGTGATGGTAGCATGAGTTCTGTTCATTTCAGGTAGAAAATCATGCTACAGTAAATGTACTGCAGCATCCTTGGACCTTCTTCCCACATGGCAAACTGAGGGTGCATCAGGCTACTGTGGAGGTCAGAGCTCAGCCAGCCTAACATCTGAATGACTCCTCATCAGTGGGCTTTACACTCTGGACTTGTCAAGAATCATTTTGCATACTAAGTGTGAGTCTGTCCTTGACCTTTAGGGTGTTGTACACCACGTGGGCTGTCAATAATTCATTTCCCCTGTTCTTGCAGTAAGCACACTGGCCAGATGGAAATCCCACGCTCACGGTCCCCACCAGCAGTCGTATGCTACAAGCCCAGTGCCTTTCACCAACATGAGACATTTTTCAACATGAGTAAGGATGCACAGCACCTTCTGCTACAATAAAACTATTTGTTCAGTCATATAATATTTGCCTGTCAATGTAAGTCCAGAGCCATTGCACGAGTCATCTGCTTTATTTTACCAGCAAGAAATTGGATGTATGCTCACTAAGGCTTAATCTGAAATCTTTTGCTCACAGTCGAAATATTTCCATTGATTTCAAAGGATCTCAGATCAAGCTTCAACGTCCTTAATACACTATTGAGTTTTAGTCTGTCAAATTTGTTCATTTGTGGCCTTTATAAATTGTAGAGCAGTTGTGTACAGAACAAAAGTCATGTGGAGATTAAATAAACCCCATCGACATCAGTCTCCTGACACAGAAAGGCAGCAAGAAACAAATATTGACTTGAAAAACAGTGAATGTACAGTGACATTTAGCTTGTATAAAGTGATAGACTCCATATAAATACAAATAGCACCATTTCCCCAGAGCTGAATAAATTATATTCATCGGTAAATATTTGTGAGTCTTTGACATGTTTCTAAGCAGCAGGATGAGAAATAGAGATGAAAATTGCATTCACAGGTGAGAACTCAGTGCAGATTTTTCTTACAGGTTTCCTTAATGCATTTGGGAGACCTTGAAAAGCAGATAATTCCTTTTCTTGTTACTGGTTCAAATGTATAGCAACAAAACTGTAACAGACCATGGCATAAATAGATTCCTGACCCTGCCACTCATGCTGTTCTACACTCCAGGGCTCCAAGCCTGAAAACACTCCTCAGAAAGAAAACCCAAAATTGCTAATGAATTTAGGAGCCTCACACCCATATTCGAGAAGGATCTATACACCCAGTGTCTAATGTTTCACTTATATGAGAGTTAGGGATTTTATGGACCAGGGTTTCTTTCCAGGGGGAATTAAGTGACCTAAGCATCTTTAATAATATAGCACCTGTGTAATGGTCTTTTTCCTTTGTATGAGGAGCAACAGCACAGTTCATCACCATGAGGAATGAGTGCACAGGCTCAGACTCCTCAGGTAGGAAAGAGAAGATTGAAGGTCTGACTGATGAAAATAGAGGTCTTTAAAACCACAGGTGACACAGGAAAGGTGGCTGGGCAATAACTGTTCACCATAAGGAAGGAGTCTTCCCTACCAGGTACAGTCTTAGAAACATATTTAGGTTCCCTTTTGGCCATAAAACAATGAAGATAAAGTAGGATTTCAGACATATGCCTAGAGATAAGCCCAGATCATCAGCAGGTTACAGTGCTGCTGAGTTTCTAGTGCCAGCTAAGCATTCGAGCATCAGGGGCTGCAGGACAAATCAATCCCATTTTGTCTTTATACTGTCTCCCACTCACAACCTGCCTTCCGCCCCACCTTAGGTGTTAAGAAGTGAAGAATTGGACTGTGCCTCCCGCACGGCCTGTATGCAGTATGGGGAGCATTAGTCTTGCAAACTGTGCTTGGATCTTCAGCTCAGACTTACAAATAAGATCTGCCAGCTGGGGAGAAAAAACAACTGTTCCTTCAGCAGCATTTTCTAGTTATATTAGACATAGTCCTCTTATTCTTCAGGATAATTTTTAAGATGTTGTGGTGATGTGCTTTTAGAGTTGGCAAATGAAACAGATCACTTTATAATGAAGGATTTATTTTTTTTTAAAGTACTTTTCCCACATAGGATTTTTCTCCAGCAAAATAGTCCTTATTCACAACAATTTTACATGTTCTGCATGATTTGCTTTCCAAAAGGACCATGGGAGAAGAGTTACAACAAGGCAGTTCTATTTCTAGTTACAAACCAAAAAAACATTGTATTAGTTCAAAGGACACTAATGTTCAAAATAGGTTATATTCTTTTAAAAGTTACCATTCCCAAATCTCTATGGATGGTTCTTCCATTCTCCACATAACTGCAACCCTGGGGAAGTAAAAAAAAAACAAACCAAAAAAACAAAACATTAATCAAAATGAGTTTTGAATAATGGATTTTCTTTTTGTAAATCTATTCAGAAAGGAAACAAAGATAGATTAAACTGTAAGTGACCAAGGGGACACTGAAACATTTGGTCCCTGGATATATTTTTTAAAGACAATTTTTTTTGGAAGCTAACAGAGTGAAATCCTCTCTTCCTAAGTCCTTCAGCACCATGTTGTGACATTCTGTATTTTCTTCAAACACCAAGATGCTGTCTATGCTATTCCCACCTAGAAATGTGGATCTCTTCAGTGCTGGTCTTTCATTGTCATGACCACATGGTCTCTACAGTAACAATTGCTGGCCTCTTTTTTTTTTTTTTT
>VWZY01001385.1:181773-192980 GCA_013399075.1 Chloroceryle aenea
ATTTTCCTTTGCGAAAACATAGCTGGGCCTTTTTCTGCACGAATCTGCATCTTAGCTGTTGCCTGGCTGACCGAGCAATGTGGCTGCAGGCACATCCCTTGCACTGGGGATGGACTTGCCTGTTCAGGACAATTCACATGCCACCAAGAGAGAAAATGTGGGATTACATTTACAGTTAAACCTTACTAACCAGCTTCATGAATATCTGTCCCTGGGCCACCCATCAGTCAAACATCATTCCAAATGTTTTTATTCTAAGAAGTGCTGCAAATGGCATGATCCTCTGCCCTCCCTCCCCCTTACAAATTACAGAGAGCAATGGTAGAGCTTAGCTGCAGTGTCTGATATGGTATCTCATTACCCAAGCTGTCCTCCCACCTGTATTTTATCTGATTGCAGATCTTAGTCATATAGTCAATGAATAAATAGTCTGAATGGAAGTTTGAGCAGTGGGAGGAAGCATTATGGGGGGCGCCATGGATCCACCAATGCTCTGCATCTGTGCTCATTTATTCTGTAGCTGTGCGTGCACCTTGCTGAACCATTCAGTAAAACGAAAGGGAGATGCAGAGCAAACCAGCCAGGACAAAACCAGCAGTCAGTACACTGCACAAAACCTGGGGCAAGTGTCTTCCCTTGGGATGGTCACCTGTTCCAGAACAAGAGATCTGGGTCTTGTCACCAGATCTGGTGCAGTCAAATGCTGTTGTGGGACAATCAAGCAAGTTTGCCTGCCTCTGTTAACATAGATGTCCCATAGCTTTAATCAGGTTAACTCACATAACAAAGATGTCCAGCTTCAGGGACTGGGAACTCCATGGATGAGAATTTACCCTGTTTCCTTGGCTGGGTCAATCAACTATTCAGCACTCCATGTTAAAGTAGCACGATGTTTCTGGTACCCAAACTAGCTCATTTCAGCACTTACATAAATACAGTCTCCAAAACAAATGAACATAGTTTATTTTTCTGCAGTCAGGCACAGATTTACAGGGGAAGAAGGCTTATATCTCCATAATTCATAGACATAGGAGGCACAGGGACAAAATTTTCCATCCACGACTTGGTGGGAAAGGCAGCATTTACATGTTCTGACAGTGTAGGATCGTACAACTGTTTATTATAAATTCTGCCCCCAAAAAGGTTGCAAGAACCAGCTACCCATGTCTCTTGTCCCTATTCCCATAGTATGGGAAAATACAGCCCCTGGAGTTCATTGGTTAAGCATCTCAGAATTTAAGATAGAGCATAAAAAGGGGAAAGTGACATGAATAACAGACAAGGAATGAGCTGAACCTTACATGGGTATTTTGTGTAGTATAAACCAAAAGAGACTTCTAAAATGTGCATTGCTAAGGGTCTAAAGTGTTATGAGAAGTAATGATGAGTTTTAAAGTTTTTGGTTTTTTTTATATTCTTTTTAAAGCAAATTATTTTAAATTTAGTGCATTCTTTATTACAGAAAATTACAATTAGAGTAGGCAGCTACTCTAGTTGTTTCTGAGATAGTTGGGTATTTTACCATCCCAGATACTTTTATTTATGTCTGACTAAAGACAGGATGAAATGTACATTGAGCCCTGGTCTTTATCAGATTGAAGCTCAGCAGCATCTTATGAGCTTCCACTGCCGAAGATTCGATTCTTTCTCTTCTCTTCTCTCTTCTCTNTTTGTCTTTTAATGGAAAGTAGATAAAAATGACTAATCATCTGTGAATTGTAATTATATCACTGCTTGTGGGAGTAAGCATGGTTTGAAGATCATCACAAATTATTGTTTGTCATTTGCATGTGCCAAGATCCATAGCAAAAAATCTTACCTCTCAAGTGTCGTTCTGGATGGATTTCTTTAAAAATAGCTTTGCAGAACTACTGGCTTGTGGATTGTTCATTGATAGGATTGATTCAGGCCCAGGTTTATAGCGGTTAGGCAAAAGGGTGATTTTCCAAATGAGTTCATTACACCACAGCAGAACTCATCCAGGAGATTCTTAAATAATTTTAAAATGGATGTACCTCAATTTGGCTGAAGAAGGTGCCTTACCAATTAAAAATAAATTAATAAGACCAGACTAAAGTATCTGACTAACACAGTACAGTTTCTTTTAATTGGAATTTTGGGCTAGAGTATAATTATTTTCAAATCTAATGATCTTGAGCATTGCCAACTTGACAAAAGCATTTATGAAGTGGATGGGAAGAGTCTGTAGGAATCTGCATACCTGTGGCAAATTGTATCACTGTATAAATGTTGTTAGGCAATAGTGCAGCTGGAACTCAGCAATGAAAAACCACACTTCTCCCATTTTGAGGGTGTGAAGTCTGGGAGCTGGGGTATAATGAGGGAGATGAGTCTTAGTCCCGCCCTCACTCTGAGTCAGAGTCTCTCTTGCTCCTCCAGAGAGAAGGTATTGATGGGAGCACCATGGACTTTTGGGAGACAGACCTCCTCTCTCCTATATTTTTCTTCCTGGACTTCTAAGTGGAAAGGAAATCCTCTGGGCTGGCAGTGTCCACAGGTAATGGAGGTTAAGTCACTATGACAAGTTGGGGAAGATTCACTTTCTGATGCTGAGAGAGTTAAAACATCACGGTCATGCTGTTGGTGATCCTGAGGTCTTCAGTAAAAGAGCTGAAGAGCAACAAAACAGCATATCTGGGGGCAGAAATAACAGTGTTAAAGCACCACCTTGCAGCTTGCCATTTTGGAAATCTTGTAGACAGAATTTAGATTTCAATGGATAGCAAACAGAGCCACTAGGGTAAGTGCACACATGAAACTGGCCTGCATGAGCACTTGTTTTTACTCTTGCACAGGTGAGAGGATACAGTCACACCTCATTGCCCCCAAGGCTACCAAAGTCATCAGGTCTGGTGCAAGCATTGACACAGCAGCACCAGGGTACCGCGTTCCTCTGTCCCCCGGGTCCCCATGGCAGCCAGAATGGGGAAAAGCACCTGTTCCCCCTGGGCCTCCCAATCACGGTGGTAGGTTTGAATCATGCTCTGGTCTGAAAAACAGGTTCGGTAATTGCCCTGTTTTTTTTTTCTGTGGGTGAACAATGTGTACTCCTTTTTACCCTTGTTATCCCCTCTCCTACTTCTTGTCCACTTCTTTTCACCAGCCTTGACCTTCTCTTTCTCCATCCCAGTCTCCTGCCAGATGGACAGCCCTGGCCAAACTACCTCCTCCTCAGTCCTAGTTTTCAACATCCATACCCAAATCTGGCATTTCTGGTACAGTTACGTAGGTAAGATGAGCTTTACATGCAGTTACTGATGTGGTGACTGAGGTGCTGTGGGTCTTGCAAGCTTTGCTCCCAAAAAGTCCCTGGAACTCTCCTCCACTTATATGTTAATGTTGGTCATTCCTCCCTTACTCCATCTCAACCACCTGCAAAAAACAGGCATCCTTTTAGGCACCATCTGTGACTTTTGTCAGATGACTGTGCTGGTATCTGTCACATTCAGCAATTTCTCATGTCATACCCAGCAGTGTTCTCTGTGCTTCACTCGAACCATCTCTGTCCAGGACTGAGTGGGGTTCTTCCTGCAGCCCTAGTAATTCTCATTACACAAACACACCAGAGAACTGGCTGCAGGCCATTACATCCTTGATTACAACATACTGCGCTCTGGTTGTTTTTGTGAGGGTGAGCACATGTATAAATGTTAGCTGGATGCCCACAGATACAAATACACAAACAGCTATGCCTCCACATGACTTGCTTTGTGCTGTGTTCCTCTGACCTGTCTTTCCATCATGCTGCTCAGTTCACTGGTGTGCATAGGGAAAACCTAACTTGAAGGTCAAATTCATGGCTCAGTTCACACAAATTTCGTAGACATTTAGTTCTCAGCCACATTCAGTCTGTGTAGAAAAAAGGTCACATCCAAAAGTCTGAACCCCAGAAAGCAGCCAGGAATTTCTCAAAGGCAGGTTCTTAAAAAAATGTAAGATCTCACACAAAAATAGACATTTCATTTATTGTCCTACCACAGTTTACACAGTTGTAAGGCAACCTCGACCTGCCTTCTTATAGTTTGCCTTTATTTTGCCTGCAATACAGCTGGCATCAAAATCGCATGGTGTGAGTGTGAATATGAGCTGCCTGGTGACAGCAAGTTTTCATTTTGCTGACAGTCCTACCACAGATTAGTGTGATTCTGACTGTCTTCAGTCTCTCAGCTTCTGGGTACTGCTTTTCCCATTGTGATATGTTACCAGCAGCATCAGTGCCTATATAAATTGCAGTCAATTAAGACTGCTGCCATAACAGGACATCTGCAACACTGAGATCTTCAGAAGCCCAGAGCAGCACCAGCATGTTTGGAAACCTATAATCTTTTATTAAAGTCAACTCTATAAGTTGGCTACCACGAAGCCTTGAAGTCCAAGAAGATATGTTGACTTTAGAAGAGTAGGATGATCGAGAAAGTTGCAAGATCTTGCAAAATAAATTTGAAGTGAATGGCTTGAATTTCAGTGCTTTGTATATGAACCTGGAAGATAAAACCTCTGAGATAAAAGTATTTGAAATTTAGCTTCTTTCCATAGTTTGAAAGATTAACATTATCATGAATGTGCTAAGTCATATTTTCCATAAGCTAACCACCTGTCTCATGAAGCACACCACAGATTCTTGCCCTTCACAGCTACCGTCATGTAAATATTGAACGTGAAAAACACTCAGACCAATTCAGGGTTTAACAAAGTCAAATTGATTTATTGACTTTGATTTATTTTTTTACAACAAAAGTATTATTCGCCCAGTGCTGTTAATTGCTTAGAGGTAATGTAAGACTGTGGATGTAATGGAAGTAACCTGCCCTGCACATACACACGTTCAGTGCCAGTTCCCCTTGTTCTCCCCAAATGATGTTACTCCATTTCTTACAAAATGGTAAAAAGATCAGTGGCCAAGGTGTGGGAGTCAGGCTGTCCACCAGAATTTCAGAGTATTCTGCTACAGAGTGGTCCTCTGCTAAGATGATGGAGACATTTTCTGTCAAAAGCAGACATGGACATTGCCATTTCTCAGCCTAAAGCTGTCCAGTTGCTTTTAAGGAACAATTAATCATCTTCTCCCCCCTTCCCTTCTCCCAGACAGCACTCAATGCCATTACTGATAACCAGCTAATATGAACCACAGTTGATTCCCATTTGGAGGAACCCAGATGAGTTTCCTTCACCAAATCAGTAAAATTAGTCTGTGTGTGTAAAATTCACTGTATGAAGTGACTGATAGCCTGAAGGGATACAACTGCAAAACTTAAACATGGCAGTGCTTTTAGTGAGTATAATTTAAATATTATAACTGTGCTATTAATATCTTTTTCAAGAAGTCCCTTAAAAGTGACTACATTACCATAGTGATAGTAATACAATACATAGCAATAGTACACAAGTGATAGAGATACTGGAAACCAGCTATTTATTGACTAGAGATAGAAAAAATCTTCTTGTTAACATACATGGCTTTTTCAATGGATCCTTTATAGCTCATATCTCTACATATGTTTGTCATAAAGGACCTAACACCTAGATAATAAATTTTCCAATGCTGTGTTTTCATGAAACCAAATGTCAGAGTCACTGTGCCCCTTCCCCAGTGCCCCAGAACTGGTACCTGTCCCAGTCATGCCAGCTCTCACACCGCCTCAGCTGAGAAACAAATCATGGCGATGCCCTGGCCAGACCAGAAAATGAGTGTGAAGAATATGAAGCCGCATTAGTTCCCCAGGCTAATCCTAAACTAATTGATGGGAACCCCTTACAGTGGGATTACCCCAGCAGGCTTTGCCTTCCTGAATCACAGCCTGTGTTCAAAATACAAGAATCACAAAATATATGATGACAACCACACTTGCATTTTTAAAGATTAATGATAAGTAGCATTTAAGTCCTGGTTTGTATTAATAAGCAAGGTCAATCACCTTCTAGCAAATCACTTGCCAGTTTAAAAACCCATCTCTTTTCTCAGACAAACCATTCCATATAGGTACCTTCTAATTCAGAAACGGAGAGTCAAAAACTGGACTAGCAAGGACAGTAAGGGACAGGCTGGGGCACAGGCACTGCAGGAGGTTGGACATGGGCCCTGGCCGAGCTGGCTGAGATGGCAGCAGCAGGTCAGGGGAGCCTCAGGATCGTCTAGCATAGGAGGTCAGCTGGGAGGTGAACAGCAAGAGCTAAGGGACCGCATATGCTTTGGGAGGCAGGAGTTGGGATTAGATCGTATAGAAAGAAGTGATGGGTTTTGACATGAAGCAATAGGCCTGGCTGGTCTGAGGTACCTACAGGCTGGTGTGCTGCAGGGAAGATGCTTTTTTACATTTTATCCTGTCTTCAGTTATTGCAATGGTTTTCTGAGGAAAAAAATGCTGTCTCTGCTGAGCGGTGGACAGACTTAAACAATCAGTCTCCCCTGGGTGATCAGCCCCATCCTTTGTACTAACAGAAACCTGGTGCTTGGGTCTGATAAAGTGTGATAGGGTTTGTTTAAAGGCAAATTGAGTAAAGAGAGGAAGAATTTATTTTTGAGAGTTTCCTTGTCGTGCAGAGAGCTGGTAGAGCTCAGCAAGGATTTCCCAGGGGCTACATTGGTGTGAAAAGCCATCTGGGGAGAAAACCACAGCAATTCAGTTCATACTGGATTAAAGATGCATATAGGCAGCGCTCAGCTGAGAGGGCAGCTCAGCAGACAGAGCAGATCATCAGGGGCCATGAAACTTTAGGGCTCTCAGAGAAGTGAAACACAAGCAGAAAAAAGTGCTTCTTAGATCAAAGAAGGAGGAGGAGCTCTCTTGTGCATGAACAACCTCAGAGGTGGTTATGGAGGATGTGTGAATCCCATTATGTCATCCAGTACCTTCGAGTGTGCTTGTGGGCTATGGGGTACTTGCTAGGTGCTGATGCTGAGGAAAGTGTATGGATTCCAATTGCTTCTGTTCCATGCTCCAGGACTGCAGCGGTAGAAAAAGCTTCTTTGCTTTATCATGTCAAAGCATCATCAGGGTGCAGACTGATGAAATCAAGATCTGACTTGACAGAGAAGACTCCCGTGAACAATTTGTGAGGAAGGTTTGAGCTGCAGTTTTGGCTTTATGCCTAAACAACCAAATTGCCATTTCCAATGCAGTAACAACCTGAAGACTGATGGATGAATTTCCATTTGACTTGCCCAGTGTATTCTTAATAAGCAGGCCTGATATTTTTCCAAGGCAATTCATACTTTAAAGCAGTTTCTAAAAAGTGGAGTGTAGTTCAGGGGAGGCTTCTGCTGTCCCTTGGGTAGAATTTAAAACTCACATTTTGCTAACCCAGAGTCTACACTGATACAGATCTGCTTTCCTAGTGCCTATTGCAAGAACATGTTTTTTTCTGAAGTTTCTAATTTTGATTGTTCCTCATTCAGCTCATTCAGAAGATGGCACTCCAGTTTCTGAATAAGAGCATATGTACACAGAGATAAGCAGCTGCTTAGCTTTAAATTCATAATTCCTCATTCATATTCTTAATTCCTCATTAGCTTGCCTGTGCAAGCTCTCTCAGAGTCTAATCCAAGTCCCACTGGTGTCAGTGAGAATGGGTTTTACCTCTCAAATTTAGCCATCTAAAAATCACGCATGTATTCTAAATACAACTGTGGTGGAGCCACTCATAGTCAAATTAGAGAAAGATCAGCATTTCCAGGATATGATTCACACCATCTGCCTTAAAGACTTGTCTTGAGAGGGGACAAGTGTGTTTCTGGCAGCCACTATCTCATTTCTCTGTCTGTCAAGGAACAGAGAAACAGACAACTACCCTAGACAACTCTTTACTCTTCAATAAGTGAAGCCAGGGGAAGGAATTTATTAGTTTATTTCCATGGAAAAGGATTCAGACTTTCCATTTTCTACATATTTTATGCCCAGATAAATTACAAATACGTGAGCAAGGCTGCAGAGGGTATCCCAAGATGCATCTCACAGACTGCTAACTCTGGCTTCAGTCAGCATCTGGGTTGTATGGAAAAGACACATGAACTCCTGAAACAAAATTAAGCCTTTTTTAAAAAAATATTTTTTGAATCTTGCATCATACTGGACTGCCTGACAGGGAGCACAGTTGATAAAAATCTCAAAGCAAAGGCAAAAGCTTCTTGTCTCTCTCCTCTAAAGACACACACAGTGGGATATGTGAAATGCCAGGTATAATTAGACAAAACTATATAAGTTCTTAACAACACTGGTGTACTGTGTAAAACTAAGCATTTGCCATAACACTTTAAACATTGTTTGAAAGCTTCATGTTAAAGGCAACCTGAGTAATTTTTAAGTACAGTTTCCAAGCTATTAATAAAGACACGGATATGAAAAAGCAGACTAGAAAGCTATGAAATGCTGGCATGCCTTCACCGAAATAGGCTGCTCTCTATTTTTAATTCCCAAGGTGTTCTATAGAAGAAAGTGATCTCTCACATATAGTAATTAAAATGGAAAGGCAAATTTCCCCAGCATTTCATCTGCTGGAGTCCATTTATAAGCAGGAAAGGACTCACTCCTAGTACCAGTAATTCACAGAAATCATAGAAGTGTTGTAAGGGGCCTCTAGAGGTCCCTTGGTTCAGCCTTCCACTTTAAGTAAGATCTCCAAGACTAAAGGAGAAATAACCAGTTCAAATCAGCAGGAAATCTGTCCCAAAGAACCTTTTGGAGAAGAAAGATAAATGAACTATGAATGCAGAGAGGAAGGAGGAGAAAAGGCAAGAGAGGAGAAGAAGAAGAAAAAGAAAAAACAGATCAACATATTTATTAGAGGTGGTAGTATTAGAAGCCTAGGGCTTTTTGCCAAAAGGTGGGATTTTTCTAGGTTCACTAACAGATGTGTTTTTATCTTCTAGGAAAACAATGAACAGGAAGAAATGTGGAAGCTTTTTCCTGCTCTTGTTGAATATGGCATTTAAAATATTAAAATAAAAATTGCATCTGGATCTTCTCTTTTCCTCCTTCAAATGGGTAACTTCTGAACCTGGAACTCTTTCTACCTGAAGCAGCAACTTCTTCTTTCACTGTGCATCCTGGAGGGAAAAATGAATTTCACAAATTGCACGACTGAAGCCAATTTGGCTGCAAAGCCAAAAACAGTAACTGAAAAGATGCTCGTTACCCTGACCTTGGCTACAATCACAACCTTGACTATGCTGCTGAATTCTGCTGTAATTGCAGCAATCTCCACAACCAAGAAGCTCCACCAGCCAGCAAATTATTTAATATGTTCACTAGCTGTGACAGATCTCCTTGTTGCTGTTCTCGTCATGCCCTTGAGCATCACTTATATAATGATAGATAAATGGACCTTGGGATACTTCATTTGTGAGATCTGGCTTAGTGTCGACATGACCTGTTGCACGTGTTCAATCCTTCATCTGTGTGTCATTGCTCTGGACAGGTACTGGGCAATCACAGACGCTATTGAATATGCCAGGAAAAGAACAGCAAAAAGGGCTGGGCTGATGATAGTCACAGTTTGGGCTATCTCCATTTTCATATCAATGCCCCCTTTGTTCTGGAGAAATCACCACAGTGTCAGTATTCCCAGTGAGTGTCGCATTCAGCACGATCATGTCATCTACACTGTTTATTCCACATTCGGGGCATTTTACATCCCGTTGACTTTGATTCTGATCCTGTACTACAGAATTTACCATGCTGCAAAGAGCCTTTACCAAAAGCGGGGTTCGAGCCGCCACCTCAGCAACAGGAGCACTGACAGCCAAAACTCCTTTGCCAGCTGCAAGCTCACACAGACGTTCTGTGTCTCAGACTTCTCCACGTCCGACCCAACCATGGAGTTCGATAAGATCAACACATCTGTGAGGATCCCTCCTTTCGAGAATGACCTGGACCTGGCTGGTGACCGGCAGCAGATCTCCACGACACGGGAACGAAAGGCTGCTCGCATTCTGGGGCTGATTTTGGGTGCTTTCATTTTGTCCTGGTTGCCCTTTTTCATCAAGGAGTTGCTTGTGGGCCTTCATGTTTGCACTGTCTCTCCAGAAGTAGCAGACTTCTTGACCTGGCTTGGATATGTCAACTCCCTTATAAACCCTTTGCTGTATACTAGCTTTAATGAAGATTTCAAGCTGGCCTTTAGAAAGCTCATCAGGTGTCGAGAGCATACTTAAATGTACTGGGAGATGATGATGATGACATGACTCCTGGCCTTAAAAATAAGAGAAATAATTTGACTCTGTCATCATTTCCCTTGATAAAGGGGAATTGTGTTTGCCTATTTGCTTGACTTATCTTTAGCCTGTAATTCATTCTGCCTTTTTTTACCTTTAGTGATATTCATGGTAAAGAGTTTGAAATAACTTTGTTCTACAAAGGAACAGATTTTTTATCAGTGAAACAACAACAAAAAAGAAACTATGAGATACTCACGTTTAAGGCATTTTGTGTAATCAATTATTTGAGAAGCATACAACGATAATCACTTTTATACTTTTTTCATTTACGAATCAAATATCTAAATTATCATGCACTGTAGTAATATACAAACTTACAAACTGAACCCCATAAATACATATTCAAAAATTAATAAAAACTTCATGGTCATAACAGCTAAACAGCAAATCTTTACTGTGGCATTCTGAGAGAACTGTAACAGACATTTAAAAGGAAAATAGCCACCTTTTCCGGCTTGGGGTGAGATAGAATAAACCATTCCTTTCTTCAGGAATACAGTCCCAAAACAAAGTTCAGTTCATTCCTTCTAAAGATGGGTCCCATTTTGTACTCCAGAGTAATTATTTAAAGGGCTTTTTTTTTTTGTGTAGGGTTCCAGATTTATGCTCATAGTATTGGGCAGAAACCTGTGCAGTTTGTTCGGAGGACACAGCTAGCAAGCATCCCTGTAAAACCTTGTAAAACCAGCTGCATATCTGACTGGTTACTTTTTTAATACCACCAGCCATATTTCTTCAGGGCTCTGGTCTTGTGTCTTCGTCAGTTCTGGGGTGACAATATTCACGTGCCACACTTCACCTGGACCTTGTGGTGCACAATTGATCCCACCCCACAGTTTTAAACAACCTTCTCAGCAGGCCAGAGAAGACAAAGGCAACTTGAGTAATTTTTAAGTACTGTTTCCAAGATATTAATAAAGACATGGATATGAAAAAGCAGAATAGAAAGGTATGAAATGCTGGCATGCCTTCA
>VWZY01001385.1:193040-219521 GCA_013399075.1 Chloroceryle aenea
TTTTTTTTTTTTCGCTTATGAAAGTTAAATGTTCTGTTTCAGATATTGTGTAAATCAGTCTAGGAAGAGGCAAAATCAAAGCTGAGAATCTGGTAGCGTTCATTAGTGACTCCTAAGCACTGTTTAAATACTGTTTACTTACCTTGCACCATAATTTTCTTCCCTGACCATTTTTTTGGACAAATTCTTTTTGGATTATACTGATATACGATATAGAAAACATAACATACATCAACCTGACATGCAATAACAGTGAACTATAGCATGGGCAGCTTCAAATCCATCAAACCAAATATTAGAGGTAGCAAAAGTGTTGTAACAGCACTGAAAGCCATCTCTGAAAAATGTTTTGAAAATTTACAAGATGACAATCATTTTTCTTATCAAAAGTCAAGCAAGTGTAAGTAACATGTGAGTAATAAACTCCAGATGGAGCTGAGAAATGACATCCTTATTTCTCAGAGAAAGCATTCAGTTGGAAAGATGCAGTGCCACAAGTTAAGTTTAAATCAAGTTTGAAGGTGACAAAAGTGTGACCTACCACTTACCCACATGCAGAAGGATTCTGCTTTTAGTACTCCCAAGTTTTCCATGCCTGAGTTTAGGAGGTTTGTCTCTAGCTGCCCTGCCCCCTGAAGCTATTGTCACAGCTGCCTCCTCCAACTGTCTTTAGGTTCCCTACTACCTAACATTAATATCTAAAAAGAGGGAGAAAAAAATCACAGCCACTGAAAATCTCTTCAGGTGAAAAAGCCCAGAGATCCATTACGATTTTTCCTTTTGGCAGCCTGTTGACGGTGGAAACTCTTGATCAAATCTGGGAAAGAGTGGCCTGACCTCACCTATCTGTAACACTTACAAAGCAGCTTCCCAGAGTACATATGCCATTAGGAAAAAAATAACTGGGAATTAAAATTAAAAATGGTATTTGTAAGAACTGCTGCAGAACAATTTACTTTTTTTTTTTTTTTTAAATTTCATCAAGTTCAATAGAAATTATTAATAAAGAACATGGATTGTGCATAATTTTCTCAAAAAAGGTGACTACTGCAGGGAAGACAGGATGCACAGGCAGCTGTTTCTAGAAGGGAGTAGGTTTTGGTCTCCCTTGGGCAGTTTGATGCTCTGCTACAAAGATGCCCAGCTATAGTAATGACCAGAAAGTGAAAAGCAAATGTGAAAGCTGCCCGTCAGACAGTTTGACTCATCCTGAGGCACTTAGCTAAGATGAGGCAGAAGCTGCACTCCAGCCAGCTTCTTTGGGGCTGTCTCTGGGTCTCAGGTTTAGCCACAGGGTGGGCTTCACAGGGGTCTTTACTAGGAGAAGGGGAGAGGTGGGAGTGACAATGCCAGTGAGAAGTATTTCAGAGGGTAAAACCAACAAAATATGATGGTCTGTGAGCTCTGACTGCTGCTCCTAAAGTCACATCATCACAGAGAATAATTTATGTTGGAAGGATTTCTGGAGGCAAATTAGTCCAACCCCCACTAACATCAACCCTCAAAGTGGGACCCACAGCTAGATACTGCTGCTGGCATGCAGTGTGCAGTCATGTTTCTCATGCAAAAGTAATGGCTCAGTTAACTCTGTCACCTAAACCGATGCTTGTACAGCCATGCAGCTCTTGTAGGTAGGTAAAATATTTCAGAGATAGGTACAACATCTGTAAAATACAGGAGCTGCATCATATTAATGTCTACTAATGCCTTTCTTTCAGTATCTGATCGCCACTATTCCCATTCAAACTACCAACCAGGTTAAGGACTGTATTAAATTTTAATATTTAGAGGTAATTAACAGGAAAAAACAGATGGATGGCTAATTTTCATGTTTCCCTGTTAAATAAAGATTCACCATTCACTGCCAGCTGACTCCTGCTTTTCTAATTAAGTCATTAGTTGAACACAGAGATATGTTTTCCAACAAATGCCACTAGACTGATGAAGACGTCCTGTACATTTTCCCTGAGCTTATACTCAGGAACAACTTAAAGGGTTGGTTACTTTAAACAATTTAATTCAATCAGAAATTACCTATCATCTAATGGAAAAAAATATTTTGCTAGTGTGGCATCATCATTTGGCAACTTCAATTTTTTTCTGTGTTAAGCATTTGCTGATTTCAAGAATGGTTTGAAGACATTTCCTGAGCTTTGACTTCCTGTCCATGGCAACTCCACATTCAAACCTATCTGGATCAGGCCCAGCCACACCACACTCTGCAATTCTTCAGTGCTTCCCAGCAAGCTCTTAATGATGTATGCAAGACCTTCAGCTTACATCCATCCTCAATACCTTCCTTCTCAAACCCACTTCTGAGGTGACTCCTGAAAGTAAAACAGTCAGCATGGGCAGTGGAGGAATTACTGTGCACATATCTTGTATGTCTGTCCTTTTTTTATGTCTTTCCCACACAGATCACATCATCTCCTGAGGTGAACTATCTATCCCTAGCGCACAGCACATCTGTGTTAAGCACTGTGTATGTCCTGAGACAGGTAGATTTGTCTCATATTCATCCCTTTAAAGCTGGGGGCTCTCCCTGACAATGGTGTACCAAGCTATTCACAGCACATGAGATTAATTTTGTTGATTTTTCTGAATGGAGATAGAGTATGAGATTGAACTTCTGAAAAGGGCTTAAAACAAAGTCCTTGTTTCACCAAGTTTATATAAAGGGCTGCCACTACTCAGACTTCACTGCCATGCACCTGAGCTGTCAGTTTTCCATAATGATCACTCTCACTTCTCTGTACTGTAAACAGACTCTGTCCTTTGCAAGTACCAGGAGGGACCAAACAAGACCGAACAAACAAAAAGTGGCTTTATCTGGGACAAAATGAAAAAAAGAATAAGGGAATCTTTTCTAAGGACTCTATTTCTGTTCCTCTGCTCTCAGCCTCAGTTATCAAAAAGTAAAGAGCATTACAGTGTTGAGAGGAAATACAGGCTTCCACCACAACTGCAGAAATTGTCCATGTGCCTGCATATTAACCATTGCAAGCATCAATAACAGACAGGTTGGTTTATGTTTATCTCTTACATGCTCAAATGTTTTTTATGAAGTTTTATCTTAAATTGCTTTATTGTTGAAGTGGACACAGTAAATATTGTGGTATCTATTACTGGTGTCCCAAAAGTATTACAAGATGTATTTCTAGAACTCTTCAGGATATAAAGTTTTTAGAAGCAACAAGCCAGGAAGGAGAGGCAGTGGAGTTGTCCTGTATGTTAGGGGTGCTTTGATTGTCTTGAGCATAATGATGGTGATGATAGTGTCGAGTGTTTGTCAGTAAGAATCAGGAGGAAGGCCAACAAGGCAGATATCATGGTGGGAGTCTGTTGTAGACCATTCAGCTGGGATCAAGAAGCAAACAAAATATTCTATAAGCATCTGGGAGAAGTCTCACAGTCACTACCACTTGTTCTCATGGGGGACTTCAATTTGCCAGATGTCTGCTGGAAATACAATACATCAGAGAGGAAACAGTCTAGGAGGTTGCTGGAGTGTGTGGAAGATAATTTCCTGATACAGCTGGTGAGAGAGCAAACTAAGGAAGGCTCCCTGCTAGACCCGTTGTTCTCATCACTTGTGGGTGATGTGAAGGTTGGAGGCCATCTTGGGCATAGTGATCATGAAATGGTAGAGTTCTCAGTTTTGAGGGAAGGAAGCAGAGGGCTTCGTAGAACTGCCATCATGAAACTATGAAGGGCAGACTTTAACCTGTTTAGGAGGCTGGCTGAGTCCCTTGGGGGGCAGTCCTGAAGGGCAAAGAAGTCCTGGGAGGCTTGGACTCTCTTCTCTATTCTGTATTTTATGCTATGTACTTAAAATTGCCAATGTTACTCCCTTCCCCCCTGCCACTGCCAGGGTATTTTTTCTTTTTCATTAATTCCCATGTAGGTGATCATACATAGATGTTCTTATATGATGAAATTACTCCTTCCCACTCAGTCTAAACTAACCATTTGCTACATTTAAATTAACATAAATTGGAAATTATCTCCTGCCATGTCCACATGCCCTAAAGACAATTCACAATATTTCTCATGGTTTTATGTGTCCCCACCCAAGCATACAGTAAGTCCACTGCCGATCACTGCTCAGTAAGTGTGACTAAGAAGAATTCTGATGATTTGTATGAGCACTGAATCAGCCCTTAAACTTTTCGTATTACTACTCTAAGTAGAAAATGCAACTGTGAGTGAGCTGCGGGGAAAAAAACCAACAACTATATACTAGCAAATAATATAAACCACTGCTCAAAGATGTAAGGAAGAATTATTAAACTTTTTTCCTTCTTAATCACTTTTCTTTCCTCCTTCTCTGTCTATTTCCCAGTTTAAGTCTTCTCTTCTTTAATTTTTCCTTCAGTTTCTTATTTCTCCTTCCTTTCCTTCACATCCTTCCTCTGCACTACGCTGGCATCTTAGTAATCTGTAGCAAGAAGCAAGGCTACCTTGTGCTACATTGATACACACCACCTACAAATCACTGTTCTCTCGATTTTAGGAAATCAGGTTGCAGGCTCTGTTCCATGGCACTGCTCTGCACAGCCTCTACTACTGTTTTATTGCAGTTTTGCTACAAATCAGATTCCTGACATGCATTAAGATTCTTCCAAATGAATGATGCTGTGTAATACACCACAATGTTTTCCCATGTGTCAAGATTTTTTGAGATCTCTCTTTAATAATTCCTTCTCTTCTCCTCTCCCATGGGACTTCTATCAGTAGAAACCAAAGCCACAGCTAGTAGTATGGTTCCCAGATGCAATAGCAGTGCTGGAAATGACCTTCTGCACCACTCAACTTCTTCCATTCCACCCCCCACATTTTACCCTCTTCCAGTTGCTTGCACTGCATTCTTAAAATACATTAGCATATAGATCAGCTTTCTGAAGTTTTCATGGATTAATTTCCTGCATGAAAAATTCTTACCCTCATTTCTATCTGGTGCAAGATTCCATATCACTGGGGTACTCAAATCTTGTAAACCACTATGTCTCCTATTCTCATCTTATATGCCACATGACTACAAATGGACACTTTTCTGTAAGGTGAGGCATAAAACACTATCTCCTTTCAACTACACTTTATAAATGATGCGCATTTTGTTGATTGAAAAAGAAAAGCGTAACTTCTGGGAAGAGGGAGGAAAGAATTCCTCTTCCTTTGTAAAGTGTTGTTTTGCACATAATTTGAACTGACTTATTTTCTGGCTATTAATTTTAAAGAAACACTAAGAAGCAAAACACAAAATCACACATGAATTCCTGAAGTACCTGCAATGAGCAAAGTTACCTTCCACTGGATTTTACAATAAAAAAAAAAATTTCTCTCCAAAGCTTTCTACAGCAACTGTTTCAGAGGAACAGAAAGATCCACACATTCCATTTCTGTGATGCCACAAGAAATAATATCTCACTCCTTTACAGGAGGAACAAACTGAGAAGCTTCTGGTGTGCTGGGATAAGCTTGAACAAGCTTATTTCTCCAATAAATAAAATATCAAGCTAACACCTCCAGCTTGAGGGTTTTTAAATTGGAGAATTTCACCACTAAAATCAAGCCTTTCAGCTAGAGCTTTATTTTTATTCGTACATAGTCCAGTGCAATTCCTCTTTCATGTATTGATAAATCTGAATGGGTGAAATAAAAAGAACCACTTTTCACATTTAGAGTAATAAGAAAATACTCTACATCTCACTTTTGCCATTTCGGAAGAACATTTTTGTATTATGACTGATGGTCGTTCTGAAGCAGACAGAAAGAATTAATCCAGTTAGGTTGGAAGTTGATCTAGGACTGCAAAATTAAGCATGGTTGTCTTGGTCCAATGTTTGCATATACACACAAGTCACAGATGATAATCCTTTAATTTTTCACTACATCAGTTTTGCTCCTTGCTAAAGAGCAGGTTATCTGTGGTTTTAATTAAGATCAGTAGGAGGTTGTACCCATTCCTACCCTGCATCCAGAGCCCATGGCAGGAAGGGGATTGAAACCTGAGGCTTTGCAGCTGGCAGAGGCTGCATCTTGCTTTCCCCTGCACACTGGTGATACAGTGTCACCACTATTACTTGCCTTCCTTAGACGCCCCTGGCCCTGGTCTTCCCCCAGCCAAACTACTACTTTCACCTTTGCCCTGGGGACTTAGGGTACCTCTGAGCCAAAATAAGAGTGGGGTCTCTGAAGGACAGGACCACTGTCCCTCCAGGCCTATGTACTAAGCAAGAGGCCAGAGTTATGTGTACTAAGCAAGAGGCCAGAGTTATGTCCCCTGACCCTGACCCCTGACCAGTACAGAGGCAACAGAGTAGGAGAGGCATCTGGACAGGCAATGGCGAACAAGCTGCCTGCATCAGCATCATGCTCTGGGCACCTCTCAGCAAGGCACAGTTCACCAAGACAGCCACTGTCCCTCTCCCTGAAGCATGACCCAGCACACAAAACCAGTTCCATACCAGTGGCTCCACTGAGATCTGCAGCAGAATCCCCCGGGAGAGCAAACCTGCTTGAGCTGAGCTTATGCCACCATATCCCTGCTACTTTCATACAGCCTGTATGACACCCTGCAGCAAGAAAGCAGCAAGAGCCGAGCCTTGTGCTTGTGCATCAGCCCGTGCTAAAGCTTAGGCCACAGTATATTAACCAGCAGTATCCCAGTTCACGTAGAAAGGACACATTAGACCATGTTACAGGGATACCTTCATTTTGCTCAGCTGACCTGCTTTCTGATGCCAAACTTCTCTTCTTTGTGCTGCAGGGAAGCACATACCCCCAGGACAATAACAGACCAACTCGGGGAGTAAAACAGTCACACCAGGAACCTGGTGGTTTCTAAACCTCCCCATTCCTTAAAGCAGATGAACTTTGGATATTCCACAGTGCAAAACACTACCAAGCAGCGGTTCAAACCCGCTGTAAAAGAAAGCACTGCCATTCTCCACATCCTGGCTGGAAACAAGCCATTTCTCTGCTACAGACAGCACAGAACAGTTCAGGCTAACAGAGATACCAACAGTGCATACACAATACTGAGACCAAATCTAACTCCCACACAAAGAAAGCCAAGTCACATGCCAGCCAGTACTTATCACCAAGACAATTAAAAGGTTGTGTTGACAAGGGCTGATAACACTCACCATGCAGTGACACCATTAACATCCCATCTGGGCTTCCCTCACCTGACACTGTGGCCACCAGTGTTCATAAAAGTAACCATTGCCAAGGCCCTTCCAGTCTTTAAAAGGCCTGCTGTGGTACTCAGGTCAGTGCCCAGCTTGAACAGCTGAGGAAATGCAAAGAAGAGACCAGATGTCCTTTATGCCTCTAAGCAGAAAGTATGGGACAAAGGATTTTCAGTGACATCTGATAGCTTAGCTCACACTTAAATGTGTCATGTGGCTACCATCAGGAGTACCCATGGCACTCAGCAGTAGTCAGGCAGGTAGAAGTGTATGAAATAGTTCACAGGGCACAGAGAGTGCTCAGCAGCTCCATCTGTCTCTCCTGGCCAACTGACATCCTCTCTCCTCTTTCCTTACCCCTGTTTCCTCCTTTTCCTCTCCCTTTTTGGAAAATGAATCATTACCAATTTTCACAGCACAGCCATCTAAAGTCAATGGTGACGATTAAAAGCACACAAAGGCTGGAGGTCCTCTGGTTCAATTGCACTCCCTTTGGAGATTACAGTTATTTCTATATTGAAGAAACAGCTTGTCAGATATCTTCTAAAAAAGGATTGATTCAATAGGACAAAGTTTGGAGAAGTTCTGAAGCACTGTGGTCTGCTCATTGCATTAATTTTTTGTATATTGCACACCCATAGAATTTTGAGAACTTGATCCAGTCACACAAGTCAGTGGTAGACCTGGTACTGTCTTCAACTGCCTTTGAATCAGTCTCTTCCTGCATAAAATTTGGAGCTACTTTTGTAGGTTGCTTGAAAACTTGACTTATCTGCCTGACAATTACAATAACCAACAATGTCTGAATGCTCATTATTTTAGATGAGAGATCTTATCTTGATTCCATCTCTCCATTCCTGACTTCTTCCACACTTTCTCTCCTTATCTAGTTGGACTAATATTTTACTTTGAACTACTACCTTAGATCCAGTGGGCCAGTTTGATGTTAGCAGCAGCACAGTTAGTTAGCATGTGCATTCCCCAGTTAACTAAAAGCCACAGCAAACAAGAGCAGCAGGACGTGAAACATCAGCAGAGGTAGAGCATACCCAGGTAGAGGGTTTATTTGCCCTCCTTATTTGCTACCTACATGTCCTCACTGTATTTCTCAGCAATTCCGTATCTCTGCAAGAGCACTCTGCACTTCGTGGTACTCTGAGATCAACACTTCCGTCATCTGAATGACAGGAAAAGCTAAGCAAGCTGAAGAAGCGACAGGTGAAAAGTGTTATGCTTTTACATGTACATGTGCACCATTAAGGACAGAACTACCATCAGCAGCATGAAAACCAAGGGCTTCTGTCATCTGAGCTAAAAGGCATCCTTTTCTAACAAGTCTTGCTTCCTTGGCAGACCAGAAGCTGGAGACAGAGTTAATTTCACACCCCCATGCATAGTCCTAGCACAGGAGGCAGGGGTGGGCTGCCCAGCTCCAGCCCCAGCCCCAGTATTAGGCTGTCACAGAGCTGACACACACTGAGCTGCCACCCTAACGACATTTGCCAGGGGTGCTTTGCTCACCTTGAACACTGACACAACTCAAGCCTGGGCTTAATTCAGTTGTCAGGTATTGTCTTCCTCTGCATAGGAGTGTGATGGCAGAGTGGAGATGGTACATTGCAGGGAAATCAGTTGTATGGAAGTGAACCTGCCACCAAAGACTCATTCATCCAGATGCTGATGTCTGCTGTGGGGCTGGAGTCTCCACGGACCCCTGCACTGCTGGGTGCAGGGATACACATCCTGCTGTGTCATATATTATAAGCTGGGGAAACACCACTTCTACTTACACTGAGTTTGACTGTTTTCCCTCTTGCAATTGACACCACGTTTTTTATAACATTGCTGAAGACTTTGATTTGAAGAAGCAGACAGCAACTGGGTTCAAAAGCCCAGCTGCCAGCCCCAGGAGCACGTTGGTATTGTGGATGTCTCTGCCCTATGCCAGGACAAGCAGCAGGAAGGCAGCTGCTGTATGCCCAGCACCTGCTGCTGAAAACTATCATTTCTCAGCATGGCTATGAAATACTCACCTTTGGAAACACTCCTAAACAACCAGCTTGCTTTGTTGTGTGAACAAGTGCCTGTGTCAGTGCTACAGTACCTCAAGGGAAGTTTGGGCTTAAAAAGGAGAGCTAATGTTTATTAAGTTAACTATTAAGTTCTTTTTATTAGGAGGGTTCATTTTACAAACAGGCTTTGAACATCATTTGTTAGATGTACAATTTGCCAGGACGTTATAAAAAATTAGCATGCACAAGACCAAAAATCAAGAAAATCCCATTTAAAATGTTAATTGAAAGCAGCAGAAAACCAGGATTTTTAAAGGTCATTTTGAGCTAAGTGGAAGGAAACAGCTGTGTGTGCTCTGGAGATTAAACTTTTCTTATAGGCCTTCACTTACATTGATAAAATGCCTCTGTGTTCTAACCTTCCCAGGTACTTCATACTGCATACTTTCAAACTGTATTTTTCTGGCCTTTAACCAACTTAGTACACACATTGTTTTCACTTTTCATCATGTGTGTTAGACACACAGTTCTTCACACTGGCCTTTTCATTTTTCCTGGTAACCCAAAATTTCACAAACTACTTAACCTATCTATCACTTTATGTAAGGTGATTGACAAGTGAGCATCTTGAGAAGCCACATTAATTAAAGAGCAAAAATCAAAAGCTTCTATAGTCATAACACCTCTTGTTGCCTCTATAGTAGCATTGCTGCTTCTTCCAATTCCTACCAATGTAATTGCTACATTAAGCCTTACCCAAAGCTCATTTTCTTGCTAGAAGAGGAAATGCAGTGCTTGGCTTTCTGAGGTATAGAGATTTCAGTGATCCAAAGCATTTTCATGCCTGATTCATGAACACTTTCTTTTCTAAAAACAAAAAATGAAAGTTCTGATTATTTCATGTACCCCTCTGTTTAAAAAAGAGAGACCATAGAGCTCAGTTGACCTTTGCCAGCAGATGCAAAATGAACTGAAATCCCAAATGGCTGAGGCCACATCACATTCCCAGCCTAATGAGGCTGAGACTGGAAGCACCAGAGAGATATTAGGGACTGTCTGGAATGGAGACAGAGCAGGATTTGGCTGCATATGAAGACACATAATTTAGGTGTATACTAAGAAGTACCTAAGTACCTACATGTGTGCTGGGTTTGTCTGCTCCCATTCCAGCCAAGAGAGATCCATCCAACGCAGCCTTTGAAGTCAGGGCCTGTGATTTGGAAGAGACACCTTCACCCAGGTATGACACAGGCCTCACAGATCTGCATCTTTGCAAAGCAACAGCAGGACAATTTAAGACAGCTCAAGTATCACAAGGTGCCTACCTGTGGGCAAGTGAATTAAGCCCTAGATTCTCACTAGCTCCAATGGGATCTTGGACTCCTGTCTTATCTGTGGGCAACTGCATATATATATTTGTCTGTCACAGCCAAGACAGTACAGTTTCCCTGTTCACAAGTTTATGTGCTACATGTGTTTGTGTTAACACAATTTTCCTTGAGGTTTGCTCTTTTTTCTTTTTCTTTTTTTTTTTTTTTTTTTTTATTGTTGTTGTATTTGCNAGTGTATCTGCATTGATGAAATATTTGATATTGGACTGCATAAAAACATCCCTTGGTCTACAAGCAGAGAAAGGAATGCAAATGTGGTGGAAACTCGTTGCTTTGGCAATAGCCATGAATCCATGTATGAGCTGCAGCCTCATGCAGCTGCTCTCCAGGACAGCCTGGTTTGTGAGAGAGAAGCACCAGTGCTCTGAGCAGCAGCATGGTTAGAGAATTAGTGTTCAAAACCATGACTTCACTGCTCTATCAGGTTGTCTTGACCACATCAACATTGCTGAACAGACAGGACAATAGCAGTGACAGCAGCTACATCACAGGTTAGATGTCTCAAACCTCATGTGGTGAAAAGATCTCGACAGAGAATGAGCAAAGCCTACCTGGAGGGAGGAGATGTCAATGACTCATTAGCCCTCAACAGCTCTGTGATTCTCCCCTGGCTCCTTACAGATAAATTAGCAATAGGAAGAGGTAAGTTCTGTGTAGGTTGGACAGTGTCTTTTCCCTGAGTTAATTTCTTCTGTTAGCCACTGGGACTGCACCAAGGGGAGGCCTGCATCAGACACTGCACCAGAAAGGGCTCACATCTCCAAGGCTTCCTTGGTGGGCAGGGGGGGAGGGATTTGCCAACCATAGCCCAAGTGTATAAAGAGACAGGAAAAAATATTGATCTGTGTGAACCCACCACTGAAGAACTCAAGATTTGGATTGATCCTGTGAGATATTGCTGGATGCAGGGTGGTGAGATCTTTCTATCTTTCTCTCTCTCCCCCTGTCTTTTCCTTTCCTCTTCTTTCTACTCACTTTTCCTTTCTTCTTGATACTTAGATGTGCCTTAAAGTAATTGATAAAAAAATAACCCTATTGCCAAAACACCTTTACTCACACAGTTTATTGATTGTTCTCAGGGAAAACCAATAAATTGTTTGTATTGTTCCTCTGAGTCACTGTTGTGACTCTGACACCTCTGCGGCCCTGCTGCACAGGGACAGCCTCTTTCAGGGGATCACAACGACTCACCTCCTTTGTTGACCACTAAGTGGGATGAGACACCATCCCTGTCTCATCTTCAGTCAGAGGCACTGAATGGGCCTCCCTCCCCTGCTTGAGCAGGGAGAGCAAAGCATCAGGAGATCCTTGTACACTCCAGGCACATGGGATCCTGCTGCAGTGCTCTCTGTCCTCTCTACTGCAGATACCCCAGGTGTATCTTAGGATGCTGAAGCCCCAGCACTGACATCATCAACAGCTAGTCCTTCACACATCAGAAGTATGGACCACTGCCAGGAGCTGTTGCCATGAGCTGTAGACCTGCTATATCTTGACCATTATAGACACATCACAAGCACCCTGTTAGAATTACCCTATACTTCTGATCTGGGAGAGTGCTAGGCCCCTAATTTGAGGATGCGTATCTCCAAGGTCCTCAGCCCAGAGCAGCCACCAGCTTTATAATAGTAGTTCACCTCTGTCCAGCTTTCAATCCCTGTACAGATAGAGGTAATTGCTCTCCTCTGAAAACTGGTCGCAGCAGTTTCCTATTCCCCCTGCCCCATATTAGGAACTACCCATCAGGAAGTTCATGGTAGCCATCCTTATAATGGAAGCCTACAAGTCATACTGTCATCTACTGCCTCTCCAGCTCATGCCTGCCCTGTCCCAGCCAAGGCCTTGCCACCCCGCCCCCCCATGCAAGCAGTATGCCAGATTACTTTGGACCCATTGACTGGACGCATGTATCTTACCCAGTATCCCTCAAAGAGAAGTAGTATTTACTGAGATCATGAGAGGAACATTTTCTTCATACACTGAGGTCTCACCACTCACTGCCACAATTTACACACATCAACATAATCTGCAAATACTTTCCTGGCATACTTTGGAGCCCTGTTTTTTTTTTAAGAGATGTACCTATACTGACACCTAGGGTGTAACGCTGATGACACTTGCTGATTTTACCACCATTTTTACCACTGTTTTTCTATCCCAACAATCACAGTGGTCATTAGGAGACTAACTGTGTTATAATTTCCCACATGATGCTGTCAAGCACAGGTTTTGGTGGCTGAAGGTACTAGCTACAAGACCAGCCCAAGGAGACTGCCTAGACCACTGTGACCAAACCATGCATTTCACACACAGTGGGGAAACAGTGGAAAGCAGATGCTGAGCAGGTGGAAGCAGACTGGACACTACAGAGGGCCCTTGCCCAGCCAGCTGATCACCTTGAACACAGCTATGATGCACGTGGCTCCTGTAAGAGATGTGTATCATGTCACTTGAGGCTCTAATCAAAAACCCAGCAAGTCAGAGAGAACTGGGAAGGGAAGCACATAGAACACATGGGGAGGGGGTACCATGCACAGAGCACTGTCAGGAAGATGCTGTAATTCACACAGGTCTGTCTTAAATCACAGGTTCTACCTGAATCAAGAATAAATCACACTTCAAAAATAAGCAAGAACCGCCCCCAGTTCTTTAGAAAGGGTAGTGCTGTAGGAACCAGTCTGCAATGTTAGAAGCAGCAAGTGTTACACTCAGACCTTTTAAAATAGGCTTCCCAAACAGATTTCCCAATCCCTCACTTTATTTCAGGAAATTAACCCAAATTAACATGAAATGTTAAACTCATGGCTGATAGGCTTGCTGTTTGTACTCGCAGTGGCCTAACAGTCTGACAAACACATTGCTGTGATATTGATATCAACAGACCTGTCCATAGTAGATAATCCATCTCAGACAGCCAGCAGATCATAAGGCTGGAAGGGCCTCATCCATTCCCTACCATCAAAGCAGGGTCACCTACAGCCATGTCACTTCTGACAAATGTTTGTTCAATCTGTTCTTAAAGTCCTTCAGTGATGGAGATGGTTCATCTTCCTCAGACAGTCTATTTCCCTGCTTTATTTCCTTCAGCAACAGAAAGCTTTATTCACTATGTATCCTGAATCTTCCATGGTGCAATTGGAGCGTGTTGCTTTTCTTCCCATCTCCCACAAACAAAAAGAAAAAAAAATTGCACTATTCTTTGCAGCAGCCTCTGAACATCTTCTTTCCTATTCTGCTTATGTCTTGCCCATAGACTGCAGCTATTCAGACATTATGGTCAGAAGAGTTTCCCTCAAAACGTTGTATGTTTTTAAGGCTTCCAATCTGAAGACTGATGCTTTGCCGCAAATGCTTCACAGATCCCCTGAGACCTTTTCTGCTTGGTTCAGCCATGGAAGAAGGCACTAATACTTCCACTCCAGCTTCTGCTGAGAGTGTTTGCTGACAGACAGTTTAAAATTTGCTTCATATTAATATTTGCTGGGTAAACTTTGGCTGCACAAAAAGATATGGGAAGCAAGCCAAAAAGTTTGGCTGTAGACAGACATTCGTTGTTCAGCACAGGAAGCCACACTCTGCAAAAGAAGGCTATTAAACACCAGTCTTTACCATCACCTTCTGCCTGCACCCTCACCAGGCTGCCTCCCGGGTTCCTCAGTGCTCTGCATCTCCTATCCCATCAGCCTCCTTCTTGAGGCACCACCAAGGACCTCTTCTTCCTCAGTGTCCTCCTCTCTGCCTCAGGTGCCAGCAGTGCCACTATAGAGCCCAAACTAGCAAGCCTAGCGTTGCTCAACAGGATGGATGCTGCTCTACCATAACAATGTATAATAGTGGTAGAACTTAAAAGTTCATCTCAGTTAACAACTGGTGCTGTAGGAAACACTCATGTGGGATTCATTTCACCTAGTTTTGGCCACACAGAAATGAGGCAGATGAACAACTCATGTAGTAGTCTTCTTCATTACAGAAGGAGACAAATGACCCCTGAACAGGAACATGTCTCACTCCACTGGTTATAGAGGTAGCCCTAGTACCCAGGCAATCGAACAAATTCCAATGCTAGTGAAGAGAAATAGTTTCCATCACCAATGCCAAAGACATTGGTTTTCATATAGTTTCCAATAAAAATGAATGCTCAATGAGCAGAGTTAGAACAAAATATGACTATCTCACACCTAACAATGAAGAGGTCAAGGTCAGTATCAAAGCCTCACTGTACAGACAATTACCTTAAGATGCTAAAAATAGCATTCTGCAGATTTCAATGCACAAGGAGCCTGAGACTTAAGAATTGTAACTGAAAAAGAAGACCATCGGCTTCTCAAGGTAACAGGAGTAGAAGACAAGAAACCAGCCTACATTCAATTAGAATGAAACACTTTCTTTTTATTCTTCTTTAATTGACTGCCTACTACAAGATGTATTTACAAGTATGAAATGCCCCATATAGCGAACATTTAACTATCGGAATACTCTTCAGCAACTCATGTCAGGAGAGAAGTATTCCAGGAAGCAGACCACTGGAAGAAGCTTGTGTTTACCAGAAAAAGAAATGACCTTTAAAAGCAAGAGAAATCTCTTATGCATATCTCTGAGCTCCAGGCTTTACAGGCAATCACTTTTCATATGCCTCACATATATGCATGAAAGTACATAAGCCCTGTATAAAAAAGAACCATTTATCCTCAGGTGGCATTCTCAAACTGAGAGAGTCCTGAGGAGAGTCCCGGATTGTGAACAGTCCTGAGGAGAAAGACTTGGGGGTGTTGGTTGATGAAAACCTCAACATGAGCCAACAGTGTGCAAGTGCAGGCCAGAAGGGCAACAGTATCCTGGGCTGCATCAAAAGAAGTGTGGCCAGCAGGTCAAGGGAGGTGATTCTGACCCTCTGCTCTGCTTGTTAGACCCCACCTGGAGTACTGCACCCAGCCCTGGAGCCCCCAACACAAGAAGGACACAGACTTGTTGGAGTGAGTCCTGGAACACCTCTCCTGTGAGGAAAGGCTGAGAGAGCTGGGGTTGGTCAGCCTGGAGAAGACTCTGGGGAGACCTTATTGTAGCCTTTTGATATCTGAAGGGGGCCTACAACGAAAGCTGGAGAGGGACTTTTTACCAGAGCTTGTAGTAACAGGATGAGGGGTATGGCTTCAAAGCGGAAGAGGGTAGTTTTAGGTTAGAAATTAGGAAGAATTTTTTCACTAAAGGGTGATGAGACACTGGAACAGGTTGCCCAGGGAAGTTGTGGTTGCTCCATCACTGGATGCATTCAAGACCCGGTTGGAAGGGGCTTTGAGCAACCTGCTCCAGTGGGAGGTGTCTCTGCGCATGGCAGGGGGGTTGGAATTAGATGATCTTTAAGGTCCCTTCCAACTCAAAGCATTCTATCTTTCTATGAAATGTCCCTGGCAGGCACTGACTAGGGAAGGAGAGGACAAGTGATTCCCTGCTCAGCTGGCAGATGGTTTGGCAATCCAAGCATCTAGCATGTTGAGGACCAACTTGTACAATAGTGCCAGTCCTTCCCAATTGAGTCTGTCTCCCTCCTCACTTCACATACACTGGGTAGAGCCAGCCTGAGGTAAGAGAGCATAAACACACCTAGGATTGGATGCGATGTCTGTGTCTCAGGTCTAATGTCCCCAGATGCTGTCATACCACCTGTTTTACAAACAGACCACGTGCCACCTTAGCCTAGTTTCCCTATTTCTTTGTCAACATCTGAACAGGAGTTTCTTCCAAAATCCCAGTGGTTTGACAATGTGAGCTGGTGGCAGCCTGAAGATCAGTGCTCTTCAACCCATGCACTAGGATGAGGCCACTCCTCATCAACCATCTGGTGGCATTATGGATCTGGGCTTATCTTTACATTATTAATTTATGATCTGTCAAAACATTGCTGAATGGACAAACATGACAGTTTACTATTCAATTTATTTTTTTCCAGGGGCTCCAAGTACATCAGTGCTTGGGCTACCACAGCTGCAGAGGGCATATGTCCATATAATGCCAGTGGGAAAGCTGGGAGACTGAGCTGTCTGTGACACATCCGTCTTCCAGGAAATATGGGATGGCTCCCCCAGATCAGCTGTCAGCAGCTGGTAGTCAAGCACATGAAGACACGCATTCTTCCAAGACATCATACGTTTACCATTTCACTGGGCAGCTACTTCTTCCTTCCAGCCCAGGTACAAACCAAAGCAACTGCAAGGACTACTGCATGATGCCAGTGCACCGTGACTTCCATTGCATTGTATGACATACTCCAAGGACCACTTTCCTACCTCAGTCCCAAGGGACAGTAAGATTCAGTCATGTATATATGTGGCAATGGAAAAGACCTACATTTGTCTTTCCCCATCTCTCAGGTGCAGAACTGACATGGGGAGAAAACTCAGGTCCATTTACTAGCAGTCCTCTTGAGCAGTTTACAGTTCAGTGATTTAATAATGTATGCAACAGAGATTTAATGCAACTATGTACATTCTCCTCTTCCTCCTACATGGCTGCACAGTGCAATGGCAGCTGCAACCAGTCGGAATTTAAAAGGACATCAAAGACAGAGTACAACAACCATGCTTCCTAAAGTATTTTTTCAAATATGTAATTACTCTCTTGGAGAAAAATTAGACAAAGGAATCTGTTTCAGGACATTTTCAATACAAACCAGCAGCATGACTGTCAATCCCTCATGCTTTGGGCATCTTGAAACAGCAGTCTTCCCAATTAACCTCAGTGTTAAATCACTAATGTTTATTCGTCAGATCTTAACAATGCCTTGAAAAGAGTTTCCATGAAACAAGTGGTAGAAATACTGTGAAAATGTGCTTTCAATGTGCTGGCAGAGTCCCCAGAAAATCAAAGTCCAGGCTTTATTTGTGGCTGTAGAAGCAACAGGAAAACAAATGACTTCATGCAGTATCACCTAAAGTTTCCATTCATTTGCATTGCAGCAGAGCACTGACAGGCAGCATTTGGTGGTGAAACTCTGCAGATGATTTCTAGACAAAAGTGTTGATGCACTTTCCAGTAAGGAAGCAGTAAAAGTTTCCTAGTTAAAAATATAACAGGCAGTCACAAAACAGTAACTTCTCATGCAAGCTCTCCCATCCATTCTTGGTGGACTGAACGCTGCCATACTCACCTTATACAGGGTAAGTATTGTAGCACTACAGAAAGACAAGAAACTAAGTGAAAAATGGTGCAGTTGTCCTCTAAAAGGGGAAAGACCTTTCCAGTATTCAATCTGATTTGGCTTATTGTCCTGTAGGGTTGTTTAAGTTCATATCCTCCTCATTTCTTGGTGTCTCTGGTGCTGACTCTCCTTAGATTACTGACATTTAAAGCTCTTTTCCAACAGCATTCCAAAACCATCAGGGTAGAGACTCAGCTCTGCACTGTCTGGAGTCAGGCTTCTCTCTCCTGCTGGATTTGTGTTACTTTGCAGTCCCAGTTTTTTATCTGCTATCCATCCACTCAGATAATTCATCACAAGTCTTCTGGAGAACAGCTGAGTTGCCTTGCCATAATGATGGAAAATGTCAGTCTACAGAAGACCAACAAAACCTCTTCATCTGCCTTGAGGTTGGGCAGTTTGGTTCACGTGAATTGGACATAAATAAAACTCAAGTGAACTGAAGGAAACTCAATGAATTCAAATAATTGCTTCTGGAAACACAGGTGGGATGGGGCTGTGCAGCTCCTAGGTGAGAGAGGATCTCCTCTGCCCTGCACAGCCGCTGCCCCAAACACTGCTGGCAGGCATATGCTCAGTCTCTTCCCCTCAGTGATAACTGAAGCAGCCTGCTCCAGCTGCCTTTGTACCCACAGTTTTCTCCCTGACTTTTTTACCTAAATCTTCCTGGTTGTACATTAAGCTGTTTTGATTTGGGTTTCCATCCCATTCCACCACCTTCCTACTGATATCTATATAAGAATTTTCTGTCTTCTAGGAGACTGTGAAGTTCCCTCCAGTCCTCCCTTTCCTGTACTAAACAAGCCCACATCTTCCAGCTTTAGTTCACTGCTCAGGTGTCCTGCACCCCTGACAAAATGCAGTCTGCCCACAAACACCTTCTCCCCTGCAGCTGAACCAAGCCAAGTAAATACATTTTTCTCCTACAGATTCCTGTCCACCTAATTCAGTACGAGGTGTTATTTGGCTTTTTTTTTTTTTTTTGAGTTAACAATGGCAGTTTTACCCTGTGCAGCTTGTGACATGAGGCTTCTATTCTGTTGCTGCAATGCTTTTATAGAATTATTTTAAAATATGTGCTTTGCATTAAACTTCCTAAGTGTTGCACATTCACTTGTCTTTGTTTCTTTCATTTCCTTGATTTTGGAACATTTACCTAATTTATCAAAATAAATGTGAATTCTTCTCCTCCAAGGTACATGAAGTTACTGACCACTTAATGCCATCTGCAAACTTAGCAAATATCTCATCTAGGATATCATCCAATTATCAATAAAAATAATGATGAGAGATGTCCTCAGCTCTTGCTCCATAGGACTACACTTGCAAAGTCCTCCGTCTTTGATGATGAAACCTTGAAAATTATTTATTAGCAGTTTTTCAGCTAGTTGTGCACTCATCTAGTATCCAAAACTTTCTCTAGACTCAGACATTATTTGAAAATAATATATCTAAGAGCTGTACCAGAAGTTTGACTTAAATGTAAATTACATTTCTCTCTTCCCTCAGAGTAGGCCATTATCCTGTCACAGAATGAAACTAGTTTTCTTTCACACAATTTATTTTCAATAAATCTGTGCTGACTATTTCTTTTTACTTGAGGAAGTATATACAGATTGACTGCTTAAAAGTGTGTCCTACACTTTCTCAGGTGTCAAAGTTAGTCTGGCTGGGCCTGTACAAGGCTTTTCTTTTTTAGGATTTGTATTTTTCAAGCCCTATTTGCACTTTTCTAAATGCAGGCTCATTAAGCCTCCCTACAGTCCTTTAATTCTCTGTGATAGTTGTTAATGATACAGAGGTGGCTTTGACTAATTCTTTCCATACTTGTTTAATCAGATGTGGTCAGCCTGAGGACATCAAACTTACATGGTCTTTAATTGGTTCTTTGAATCACTCCTTCCCCTTCTGCACTTGTGAGAAGAGAGAAGAATGCAGAAAAGAAGCAGGGCTGTTCTCCCCTCGTGAACTTGTAGCTTCTTGTGTTTGATTAGTTTTGAGGCATCTGCTGGCAGACACAGGATATGCTGCTGTGAAGTAGAGAGGAGCCAGCAGACAGACACAAACAGTTAACAGGAATATTTGCATCCCCATGGCAGAAAACAAAGTGAGACTGTTCTGTAATGACAGCTCCTGGTGAAAATGGGAATGTTTTGTGAGGAAATTATCTCTAGCCAGCATCCAAAATTGTTCCTGTGCTGCTGGAAACAAGACTTTAACTACACTACCTACAAATAGAGAGGACACATCAGACAGTGTGATGCTGCCCATGTTCAGAAATATTAGTAGAAGCTCCAGGCAGAAGTCTGGTTGCAAGGCAGAAAATACACTTGTGTGGCACTAGGATAGCACAGGTCTCAGCACAGCTGCACAATGCACCCAGCAGCTTCCTCAGACACGAGAGCCATGGCCTTGGATTGCACAGGACTGACAAAAAGCATGTGTATGGCATGAACTGGGGACAGCTTTTCTGGGCCCAGAGGAATTTTTTTTCTGATTGTGGTGTGCTGCCTGCTGGTAACACCACCGTCCTGTGTACCAGCAGGACACGTGGCAATGACCGCAAGATACTGTGCAGGCAGGCACAAACACCCACACAAACAATACCTGTGCCTCTTTACTGTCAAGATTAACTCAGTGTAGAAGTCACAGACCCTCTCTGCTTCTTGAATCAGCTACCTCCATCCTTCTACTAGGACTTAGTTGATAATCCCAAAAATGGAGACACTGAAACCCCTGGACAGTCAGAAGTGGAAAGCAGAGGCAGACGCTGAAAGGACTGAGCACCCTGGATTCAAAGCAGGGTGTCTGTCTATACTTGGTTACCTTCCTCCAAGATGTGGGAGTAAAAGAAAGTGGGGAAACTTGAAAATATGTTACTTCTAAAGGCTGTAAAACTTGCAGACAAATAAACTTACAGTCTAGTGCTGCTAATAATTTCATTACTTTTAGGCTAAACTCTTAATTTTTGTGGCTTGATCTGTGCTTATTTTTCAGCACTTGGTATGAATCCTGGTTTCTAAGAGCACTTTGTACCTCAAGAGGTGCAACAGATAAAATAGAGGTGTGATTTGCCTCATCAGGAAAAGCATATGCAAGATCTTAATGTAAAAGACATTGGGAATATGTCTGTCAAAGCAAAAGGTAAAGAAAAGTAACACCAGCAAAACTGAGTGATACCTATTTCCTGGAATTACTGTCCAGAGACAAGCAGACGAAGTGTCTCTTGAACCAGGTCTGGATTTGTGCTAGATGGCATAAACCAACACAGTGTCATGGACTGTGCTAACAATGTCACCAGTATGAATGACCAAATAGCTGGGGATGTCCCCTGACACTATCTGACAGTAGCCAGGGAGAGAGGAACTGATAGGTGAGAAAAACACAAATATCTATTCATCTCTGCACTCCAAATCCTCGCAAGTCAATCGGTAAGGAAGGGTCCAGGAAGGAGCCTGAGGCTTCAGGACAAGGGCTGACCCTCATTGTCAAACTGGTGGTCCAGCATCAGCCAGCATAAGTGTTCCCAGCTCAGGGTGAAAGTGGGGAATCTTGCTGGAGGGTAAGAAATCATAGTTTGACACTGAAAACCAGAGGTGACTGGGCAAAAACTATTTTAAATAGGAAAATTTGCTCCAAATGACATGAGTTTTAAAATACTGAAAATCAGATTTTTGCAGAGATACAAAAAAGAAGACACTTCTTTGTAAAAAGAATAAGAAAATACAGAATTGTTATTTTTATTGTTGTTTTGAAGTGGAGTTTTATTTCTGTCTTTCTGTTTTCTGGCCATTTCCTTCTTTGCTCATCCTCTATTGCCATCATTAAGCGGCAGGGATGGGGAAAAGTAGAAACTAGGTGAGGAGAGAAAACGGTGAAAACCTGACTTTCTAAATTGTAGTTTAAGAACTGAGCAATGATAGCTATTTGAAGAACTGTACTTAATCTGCACATTTGCTTTTTTTGTTGGGAGTTTTTTTGTCAAAATCAAACATTTTAAAAAACAGTATATATTTTTAGCTTACAAACAAACCTGCTGTTTATCAGACAGGCTGAACTGACAGAGTTTGTTGTTACCTTCAGTCTATGTTTCTGTAATTGCACAGAATCAAATCCTTACTGAATCCACACCATAGGAAAGTCAGAAAGTACTTTTGCTTAAACAGCAATCTATTCTCAGCAAGGCATATTTTGCAATCTCTGCATGTCAAGTTTCTGAACTACCCAGTTATTCCAAAGCCCTGCATGGAAATGGTTAACAAAGCAGCCTCCCTCCACACAAGCTCACATTTTAGTTCTCCTGATCTGGGAAATCCCAAGAGAAAATTCTGCCTAAAAAAAAAATTGTGATCAAGTTGCAAAAGTCAACCCTTGAAGTTATTTAAAGCTGAAGTTGTTTAAAGCTTCAGCTTTAAAACTAGACAAATTCAAATTATAAATAGGGTATATTTCTGCCTCTCATTTTAAAGAACTGTGAAGCACCAGATGGCTTTTCAGCTACTGTGACCTGACATATAAATTACACTTTCATAGTTTCTGATTTCATTACAAACATGGCACAAGACCGTTATGTAAATAACATGTATGTTAATGTAAAAATAATTTTACGCGTAAACTTGCCGTGGCCGGAGGCAGTTATCAGCAGGCTGGGAGGTGCCCTGCCTTTCTACCACTGGATGGCATTCAAGGGCCATAAATACTAACACTGGGACCTGCAGCAAAAGAAAATTCCTCATAAAAAATTAAAACACAAAGCGTCCAAAGCCTTTGTATTCTTGGTAATGCTTCTGTAATATATTCCTGGTTATGAAGTTCTTAAGGAAATAAATCTGAAAAAAAAGAAGGAAAAAGCCCAAAACAAACACAAACCAAACAAAACCAAAAGTCACCAACAGTTTCTGAGGAGAAAGGAGCTTTTCTCTGAAACACAACTGAATATGCACATAGGACCGGAAATCTGAAAGCCCTATTTCAAATAGGAGAGTCCAGCAGTCATATCTAGGCATCTCAGTCTACATCAACATTAATACAAGTTGCCAGGAAACAACTGGATGGGACTTCTGTGTTTCCTGCCAGATATGGACCCAATAGGGAGAGAAAACATGAGATGCATTAACTTGACCTTGAGGCTACACAGGGGAGATGGCCTGGCTGTACAACATCTACACACACAAAAAGATCTTTAAAGCATTTCTGCCTTTGTCTTCCTTCTTTAAAGATGAAACACATCCTACTTCCAGGCAGCATCATTGAAAGCCACCCTATCTCACATCTAAGCTGTGAGCTGGAGGTCGGGCTGGAGACCTTCTGGGTTCCCTTCCCACCTGACCCATCCTATGCTTCCACAGTCTCATTAAAAACAGACTGACACTGTGACATTGTTTTTTATATAGATAAAAAGAGCACCACACAGCGGTAACTGTGGGAGTGTAGTGAGTAGGGTCAACTTTACAGAGAGACAACTGCTTTTCAACACCAGCTGATATACCTGGGGAAGAAGGGTGAGCTCTGGAACAGATGAGCATCTCCTCAGGTCTGAAAGAGCACAAGCAAGCTTCAGGCTAGTTGCGGGCAGGCAGTATTTGCTGAGTCTCACCAATTAAAAGTCTTTGAAGAAAAGAACAGTTTGCACCTCTGTGATACAAAGAAAGTTTCAGAAGAGGAGTGGTGACAAAACCACAGCCTCTGCAGTGTAAAGTCAGGGTACAAGCAGTGAAAGACTCAACAGGAAAAGCTGTGGTATTCTGGGAAACCAGTATTCCTGCCAAGTTTGTAATTTTTGCTACAAAGCCTACCTATGAAATTTAGTTCTCTCTTAAATTTTTGTGTGTCTTGGGAAACCACCGTTTCTGCCACTTGCTTAGAGTGGGAATGGTGGTGGTGGTGGTGGTCTGGTTCCACTCACACAAGGGTGTTTGGTGAGCTGTGTTTCTCAGGCTGTACTGCTTATGGTACTTGTCACAGTGTTTCTGGTGATGCTCTCAGGACTCTTTTCTCTGCAGTGGTTTAGTTCCATCTGTGGTGTGATGGCTACAGGGTACATTTGGTTCTGGTGAGAATTTCGCCATGGTTTGGGGGATAAATGCCTGAGGGTTAAAGGGGAGGATCTGGGAATACCGAAGTTAAAATCTGATCTTCTGCAGTTAATACATAGGGCACTTTGCAACAAAGAGAAATGTACAGTTGATAGGGCTTCATCTTCCTATTTCAGTAAACATGTGCATAGCATTCAAGTAGCACATAAAAAGTATATCTATATATATTCATGTCCCTGGAGATTTTGTCCTTTGTTCAGAGAAGATCCCCACTGGCACATAGGGTGTTCTCCTCACAACAGGTTGGTGGTATCTGGGAAAAACCCAGCTACACATAGTATTAGAGGGTGTTTGCTTGCTGGTTTTCAGAAGCTCATGTTGGTCTCTGGGTCTTTGATATAGGTTAACCTGTAATTATTTCTCTGATACAGGTTATGAAGCCTAGAATGAAGAAGATAGAGTTACAACAGTCCTGCACTTACAGTCTTGCTCTCTCAGCCTGTACACTATTCTTTACACCAGGGCTTGAGGACAGGGAGAACTGAAATCCTCTCCCAAAGCAAATTTGCTGGCTTCTTTGTTTCCTTCAACTGAAAGAATACCGGTTGCTTTCACACCTCAACACCCGGAATGGTTTGGCAGGACAGTAACTGTTAGATTTACTGCTTACACATGTGCATATAAAGAAATGACATCTTATCCCAACCTGATCGCTGGCTAAGTGCTGGGTTAACATATGGCAAAGATGTGGGAAACTGTGGAGCAACAGGGAAACCCCTTAAATGGGGAAATCCTCCAGATGTTAACAAAGTGATTTACCGTTAGTTTTATTCCATTACCAAATGTTCTCTGACATCATCTTCAAATCTCTCTTTTTTCATGACAATCTTGTTTGACACAGCCAAACTTATCCAACACAAGCCCTGAGATAACCTTCTCTTTCCCCTCACCACTATTTAAAATCATTCTTTATCTAGGGTGACAGGGAGAGAAAAGGATACAGCTCACTTGGAGCTGCTCAGGTTTTCTAGAAATCAAGTCTGAAATTTCAGTTCATTAAAATCCCTACAGCTTGAGAGCTTTATAGTTCTGTTGAGAACCCTTTCTGTGCTCAGCAGCTGTGGACTGGAAATCACAATACCTATGAATCGTCCAAAAGGATTTTTAGCCTGGCACTAGAGGCATTCACACTGTCTGTCTGTCTACACAGCTGTCTGACAGCAACTGTTTAACCCTTTGGTTGGTTTTGAGTATTTTCAGGTGGTGGGTAATGACCTCAGCCCCTGTAAGCTCTTACTATTTTGGGGAAAATCAACACCTGCTAATAGCAAAGTAGATATTAAAAAAAAAAAAAATTGAAAAGAAGCCGGTAGCAACCCTAATAAAACATGCCAGATGGACAAACAGTAGCATGGCTCTGGTTCTCTGTCTGACAGCCCTGCAGCAGTTTGGAAGGACACCTGATGGGGCTGCCCAGGAAGCAGGGAGGGGGGTTTGCTGAAAACATGGCAGAATGGATCTTTGGTGAGGCAGCACACAGATCATCAGGAAATCAAGCTTCACTAGTCCCTCTGCTCATAGAATAAATTTGTTATTAGAGCTATGGTGATGTAGATTTATATAGGTCACTGTGACAGTAAAAACATATCATTTTTATCCTCAGCCTGCTTGATCTTCAGCATTTTTAATCTGCAGTATCAGCCTGACTGATTTATTACTACTTATAAACCACACTGACAAGAACTTAATTTTATCTCCCTGTTCCTAAAATACAGAAGCACATTGGCTAGCTGTATAAATAAAAGATTAGTCCCTCTTCTGATTTTGTGACATTGTCTTTCCATGCACTCTCAAATACATATGACCAATCTAGACTCTATCTTGGTCATTTTCTAATGTAAGGAAACTATATTGTACATGTTTGGGTTTTTTTTTCCTACTGGAAATTTGGTATTTAATCCCTACAGATATTAAACTCACTTTTCTTCCAGCATATATACCCATTTGTATTCCATAAATTCTCTGTTATGGCCAACTATATTACTTCCTAACAATGTATAGCACTGGTTTTCCTCTCCTGATTCTGTATGGACTCACTGACCTATGACCACCACTCTTCTGACTATGGCCTGGGTTTTATGGTCACTTTCAAACATAAACAATTAAATTCTGACCTGATTTTAACAGCTACAATGTGAATGAAAAAAAATGTTTAGATAATAACTGTTAAGAATGTGAAGGTTGGCTGCTGAATCCTGTGGAATACAGGAGCCAGTGATTCCTCCTTGCTGAACACTGCAGCCCAGCCAGGGGCACACAAGGACTCAGGAGGACTCTCCATCATAGTCTGATGGACACAGCTCCTTATCCCTGTGTGCAGGTTTGACCAGCAGCAAAGCTGAGTGTCTGTTTCAGACAGACAAAGGGACCAAGGCAGTCAGACATTCAGAACACCCAACAGACCACTGCCTTTAGCTACACTCNCCCTGCCCCTGCCCTTCGCCGCCGCACCGAGCGCAGCCTCGTTCCTCCTGTCACCGGTTAGGGAGGGCAGGCTGCCCTGACCACATCCACAGCCTTCCCCTCATCTACCAGGTGGGTCACATGATCGTAAAAGGAGATCAGGTTGGTCAAACAGGATCTGCCTCTCCTAAA
>VWZY01001385.1:223939-253127 GCA_013399075.1 Chloroceryle aenea
TCCCACAAAGTCTCATGATTGTATTCTTAGAAAATAGCACTGAATTTGCACTTCAGTTGACAGAAGGGTGGATGAATAGTGGATTTAATCCATCAATAGATCCTGCTGGTCTTGGGTTGCTCAAGTGTTCCATCACAGTTTAGGCCTGGAGGCCTGTCTGAGCTGCTTCAGTCATCTGGCACTGGAACAGGTATCAGCCATGGCCATGCCCCAGGACAGAACAGCCAACCTCACAGACACACTTCAGGCAACCTCCCCCTATTAGAAGCTTGTACTGCTACTCTCACAACATCTGCTGCTGGGAAATCCCCTGCAAATATACCTGAGGCTTTTTGAGTCAGCATATTTAAATCCTTGCAGCCAGCAGCCATAGCAAAGCTGATGTTCTCACCCGAGAAGTCAGTGTGAAAACCAGGGGAATTCATTCACTTCAGCTCCCATGTGCGGGCTCCAGACATCCAAGCAGCTCCTCCAGGCACCTCAATCCAACCCACTACAACTGAACAAGTATGATCTCTAAAATCCCAGTTTATGATATCAAGGTCATGTATTCTGAGTACATACTCTGTGGTCCTCTTCTAACATATTCCCTACCTTTCCCACTTGTATATCTGGGTCCAGCGCATTATATTTGGGAATTTCTAAAGCCCTATACCATGCTGGTCAGGCATACCTTGAACAGCTACTACTGTGGTACCACTCCTCTATTCCCCCATTGCTACATGCAACTGTACAATTATCCATGTCTGATACTGCACCCTTTTACCTATATATATGGGAGGAGATTAAGTTCAAACAAAAAAGATGGCACAGAAAGACAGAGCACCATGCATAGATGGATACACTTTCTGCCCACAAGGTAAATAAAAAAATGGAAGAGAAGCAGAAGAAACAAAATGTTGAGTCTTCAGAAAGTCTAATCACTACATGAATACGAAGAAAATGATTATTTTTCTGTCCACCTTCCTATCCTGCCCTTCCCTTCCTCTCCCATAAAAAAAAAAAAAATCTAGAAATTAACTGCAGCGAAATACTTTTTTGGTTTAAGCTATTAAATCATCATTTTTCCTCGAGAAACATTGATGATTTAACTGACAGTTTATTTTAAAAATAGAGCAAGCATTCAGTTGTCATGTAAGTGCTGTATTTATCCCTAATGGAAATAATTAAAATTACTTAAATGCATGAAGAAGCAAAGAGAAAATAAAACAGTCATCCATCTTATTCAAAGGTCTACCCAATGTATGACCAGAAAATATAAGATTTTATGCAGTGGTGCTATAAAGGCTGAAAAACAAATATTTCATTCACTGTTGTCCTTGATCATTAACAAAAGGACAGGCTTTAGGATTTATGATAGTAGCAGGTACTGCAGTGACAATCTGTATGGTTCTCTATCTTCACATTGTCCTTAATGGTAACCTTAAAAAAAGAAAACACACACATATAACAAATAATAAGAATTAGCTACAAAGTAAAAACAACATTCTTAAGTAAAAGACATCTGATGCTGTTTTGAGAATCACAAGGTACACTGACTTTCTGGGTTATGTGTACTAGAATGACCTTTGAATGTCAACCTGTGAAACTGCATCATCAATGGTATTTGGAGACATAAAGAGAATTTTTTCAATAGTGATGTCATAGTTTGGTGTCCTTCATTTGGCACTTCATAAAGTGACTGATTTTCAAAAAGTGTCAGTAACCAATCTATGAAAAATTAGGAAGTGTCCTTAAAATACTTCACCTAGGCATTATAAAAATGGAGACCACAAACATGGTGAGCATCTTCATGTTTCGCCTTCACAATATTTACCAACTTATAGTTGCTGTCTCAGGGCAAGTATAATGTTGGTGGTCTAGAAAAAGATCTATGCTCTACTCAGATGAAGAGCTAAGATGGGTTCAGCTGTAGGTATCTCTAAATCAGGTCTCTGGGCTCTCACAGAATCATAGATTCATAGAATGTTTTAGGCTGGAAGGAACCTCTGGAAGTCATCTGGTCCAGCCTCCCTACACAAGTAGAGACATCTCTACCTAGGGCAGGTTGCTCAGAGCCCCATCAAGCCTGACTTTGAATGACTCTAGGGATGGGGCCTCCACCACCTCTCTGGGCAGCCCGTTCCAGTGATATGTCACCCTCATATTAAGGAACTTTTTTTCTAATATCCAGTCTAAATCTATCCTTTCTTAGCTTAAAAACATTGCTGTCAATTGTCATTTGAGATGTCAGAGGGGATCTCACCAAGCCTCCACCTTCCACACTAGAAGGTCTCTTATAGGTCCTGTGTCTGCCAGCCATACACAGGTGTCTTCAGTACCCCAGGATATCGCAAATGGCACCAAATTTGTGAGAGGGTAACTGAACTGAGCCTCTGGTGGGCAGATTTAATGAGCCTGATTCAGATCACCATAGCACAAACACCTTAGCTTGTTTGAACTAGTTCACCACTTATTATATCAAATTTAAGGTTTCTTCACCTGGTTTCTTCACCTGAATCACTCCCCAAAGAATCAGCTTTAGCAGAATCTCTCTTTAAAAGAACCTTTGAGATAAGAATGTTAAAGGCTCAAAGTAGTTGCACACATTTAAAGTTCCCTTTTGGTTATAGTATTACAAGTGAAAAACAGTCTCAATCTAATGAGCACAGATGGTGTTGGTCCCTCATTCCCCTTCATGTAATTGATAGTATTGACCAGTCACCTTCCCAGAGAACTTCTGCTTATGCAGGAAAGAAGAAAGGCAAATGACTTACTAAAATCAAACATATACCACATAGCTTTCAAAGGGAGGGTGAACATTCAGAAGAGTTGAAGGTGGAGGGACAAGAAGTTCACCACCAGAACTGCAGGTGTCATGAGTCAAAGCAGTTTCACTGATGTCTGTGGCACTACACCAATTTCCACATCCCAGCTGAATATCAAACTCAGTACTGATTGACACTTCAATTTCCTCTTTAGAAAAAACAAAGAGCCCAAGCGTAAAAGGTATAAATGGCAAGGACGCTTCCCTCAAATAGTTCTCCAATGTCCTCCACCAAAAACATATTCTTTTCACCACTTCAGCTAAACACGGCATCCTAAAAGAAGCTTAAATGGGTCTCATTCACACCCTCACCTTGGTAAAGGCCTTTGCTACGCAGCACGTTGCTTCTGATGTAATGTTCTTTGGAACAAGCATGGTCTTCTTGGACCTCATTGGAGTGGGATAGGCCCGGGAGAAACAGCAGCCAGTGCACTGGTAAATGGGTGCTCCTGGCTTGGAAAAGAATCTGTTCTCCCCTAGCTTGCACTCTGGACAACCTGCCATAAAAATATAAGGAAGAGACTTTGGCTCGATCTCAGCGGTGTTTTCATTTTCAAAAAGAAAGGGAAAGTGTGGGCACTAAGAGGAAGCACCAGCTGCATTCTGCGTCTTGAAATCTGCCGAACAGAAAAGCACAGACACCAAAGCTCCCCTCTCTAAGGTCCTTCAACTCTGCAACAGACACCAGCTGTAAAAAAAGACTGTGGCTTTCTAGGTAAGGCACAAGCATTATTGTATCTTTTCCATTTTTCCTTTCAATTTTGTTGACAGCTGTGGAGGGTTTTTGTATATCTACTGTACTAGCTGTCCCTGGAAAACTTCCTACTAGATACAGATAGTAAAATTAGCACCAGCAGGATTTGTGGTGCTTCTTAGACATTGACTATTTTCATGCAAGACTCTGTCATCAAGAGTTTTAAAAAAGCCCAGTGATCCCAAGATTTTTGTAGCTCACATTTTTCTATATTCACTTCAAGGCTGAACAAAACCACACAATCTCCAAAATACCCCTAAAATCTTCCTAATACACCTCTTTTGTAGAATGCTACACCACCAATATCCCATATTCTGGGATCTAAAGAGGAAAAATATTCTGCATATTATGAGGAGAAGGTATGGTTCTGCTGTTCCTGATGTTACACAGTCATTTAGATCTCAAGAGTACAAGAAACCAATGTTCCTCTTTGATGACACTTCAAGTATTAAGATCACACACATCAACTTGAGGACATGGTCATCTGGGAGACTCTGCACCTGGAGAAGTCACGTTTAGAGAAGACATAGGAAGTCTACGCATAGCAAATTATCGTGATCTATTGTACCTCCATACCTCAGTGGCACCACATTTATAAAACACGTCAAAGTTTAATTAATACTCTTTATGAATAACTGTTGTATTTCTGAACACCGAAAGCAGCTTACCTTGCATGAGAAACTCTCCATCGGGAAAAGCATGAAGATGCAGAAATACAGACAAAACGGTCAAAGTGACAGCTGCGTACTTCCCATAGCAATCCATGATCTGTCTGGAAATACAAATACATTTATAAAGGACTGTTTTGCACTGAGTACAGCACTGGTATCTAGGCTACACAATGATACAGCAATCAGTGCAACTAACAGAAATCATTTAGAATTGAGATTGGAAACTGAAAATGCAGTGTACTGATGTGCATTTTATGGGCTCAGAGAATTGATTTCATCACAATAACAAAAATGTTCTTTTATTTCTGACCTTAACTTTTTTGTTGTTGTTGTTCTGAGTAGGCAACATAGGCAACAGCACAGAAACTTCAAACATTGTAACTGTCTAATATTTATGGTACACTGGATAAAACCAGCAAATGAATGTGAAGAAATCAAAAGACTGCACAATTTGGGACACGGAACAATGAATTTCAGGGAAAATAATTTCACATCAGGACGTAATTTCCTGAACCAAGAGTCAGATATTCATCCACACACTGAAGTGGCCTCAAGTTGTGCCAGGGGAGCTTTACATTGGATATTAGGAAAAATTTCTTCACTGCAAGGGTTGTCAAGCATTGGAACAGGCTGCCCAGAGACGTGGTGGAGCCACCATCCCTAGAGGTATTTAAAAGATGTGTAGATGTGGCACTTAGAGACATGGACTAGTGGTGGATTTGTCAGTTTAACAGTTTGACTTGATGATCTGAAAGGTCTTTTCCAACATAAATGATCCTATGATTTGATTCTGTGACTTCTTTAGTGCCAAAATCCCCATAAACAGATTTTCACAGTCATGTCCCTCAGTGGGAGAAAGCTCCTCTAATCTATGCAATTAGAGAGGCACTACATTCTGTGCTACATAGCACCAGAGGAGACACAGTGCTGAGAGAGCTCAGGAGGGCTTGAAACAGCCCCAGGTCCACCTGCCTCAGACAGGGTCAGAGGAGTACCAGGGAGGTTAGCATCACTGCAGTCTCTGGACCCAGACTTCTTTTAGGCTTCATTTCACTGGTGCAGATACTTGGCTTCTGGATTCTGAGTACAGAAAGCTGTTTTGGTATAAACACCCACTGGTCGGCTTGAACTTTAAAAAATCTTTTCACCACGTTAACTCTGTGTAAGAAGGCTACACATAGCATCGCACTGTCCTTCTACAGTCAGCACATGAGACAAAGTGGCCATGAATAGTTCCCTGGTAATTTAACAGAAATGCAGTTGTGTGGCTATATTTGATCCAGATCAAACCTATGCCACAGGGGAATGTGTATCTCCAATATGAATAACCATAACATTAAAGATGCAGAATACATATGTTGCAACTGCATGAATATCATATAAAATTCTTGGCTCTATTTTAATTGTTTCTTTTATAATGTTTATTCACAGTAAGATTTCACAGAGAGGGAGGAAGAAAAAGACCTCAGTTCTCTCCATGTCCAAACATCACAAATACTAAATAAGGGCTACACACAGATAGGCAGGATACTTTTCGGTAACTGCTGTGGGACCTTTAAATTTTTTCTGAAGTATTTTATACCCACTTGGTCAGAGGAAAAAAAAAAGGTCATAAACTGGTCATAAGAAAGTGCTAGGTGCCTATGGCATGGCCTGGGAAGACCTCCCTCCCAGGGAGGGAGGAAAGTCAGGCAGGATCTGAGTTAGGCTAATGACGCCATGCACATTTTCACATCTTCACGTTCTAAGCATCTGTCATCTAATGCTACTTTAAAAAATCTTGGATTAATCTGAGCTATGAATACATGAAACAGAAGACTGAACCTCACTTCTATTCTTATCAGTATTAAAATGTAGGGGTTTAGGCATGAAAGTTATAAACTTCCTTCTGAAGCACTAAACCTCCATATTGTACTAACAATTTCAATCACAGACCATTCTGACCCAGCCTTTCACTCAGAAAACAGAATTTCACTCTTAAAAGGTTGTTTTTTTTTCTAAAGCATATGCCTGACTGCTTGCTTTAGAAACAGGGATGACTTATATTCCATGGTGAAGTAACTGGTTCTTTAGAGAAAAACATGTATAAAGGATGCTGAAAGATTAATTCCCCATCCAGGAAGTCCGTGCAGGTGACAGGGAGAGCAGCACTCCTTCACCCAACCAGGCTGGCCAAGACAGCCTGTCTTGAAGGACTGAGCTTCAAGATCTTCTTATTGCTGAGATGCAGAGTGCATTTCAACAGGAGGATTTTCCCTGCCCTTGCAGATTCTCCTGTGAGGGATTCTGGGCTGAACACTGCTCATCCCCACCCTGAAGAGAGAGTGCTTGGCTGTGTCTGTGCAGCAGCACCTGGTTTACTGGCCCCAGTCTGTACTGACTGGCTTCAGCCAAGCACCCCAAGCAGCATCCCAAGGTGACAGCTCCTAATCACTGAACTCTTTACCTCAGAAACGTTATCTGATCATGCAGATCTCTCCACCTCTGCAGTCACCGCCCTAGGCCATGCCTGGAGCTAACTAACTGACAGCTTGTTTGGGCTGTGTTCGCACTGGAAGCTCCAGAGTCTTGAAACTGGATCTTTTGAATAGTTTCTTCTGTCCCTGCATAGATCACCTGATCCCTAGACTTGAAAAGACTGAAACTGTCACATAAGAGCATGTGCTCATGTCTGATGTGCAGGATATATACATTTTAGATAATGAAAGCTACTGTGCTCACCAAGCAAAAAAACCAACAACAAAAATCCAACAACAAAAAAACAACCAACCTACAAAAAACTAACAAAACCAAACCATCATTCAATCCTTAACTACTTAAGAGCTCCTCTTCTTCCAAATATACCAGTCAATGCTGCTACTCCATGATAAATATTCTCCAGGTACAGAACAAATTGTGACCCCAAATATTTCTAAAAATGAGGCAGCAGTGGGAAAGACAATAATGAGATTTGGTGTAGAGGTTATTTAAGCATGCTATACTGATCAGAGAAGGCACTGCCAACCCTCACCAGGAAAGATGGTAGAAAATCAGATATCATTAAACAAAGATAGTTTTCACATAATGGAAAAATATTTCTTTGCAGACTTTGCACCTACCCAGCAGTACCCCTGCAAGGACTGCCACAATGATGCAAATGTTCAGATAATGCCTGCTCACATTTGGAGGGAAAGGCAAAACCAAGGTGGTCTAAGGAGTGAAACCAGTTGCTTTGTATTATTATCTGAGAGTGAACCTGGAGCACTGAGATGTGTGAAAAGAGAGTATTAGCAGAGGGATGCTCCATCTCTGCACAAATTCCCAGAGATATATGGGGATGTGAGGCTGCTATGCACAGGTCAACATGTCTTGGTTCATTGATTAAACAGATATACCATGCAGTCATCAAAAGGAGCAGTTCAGATGGCAGCGGAGCAGGGGTCTTACAAGATATCTTTGAAACCAGGAAACAAAATCAAGGAGAACTACATCCTTGCAGTAATCAAAAAAAGATTGTGCTCAGGCAGGTGAGGTTGAGACCAAAGGCAGGATGATAAGAATGTGGCCCTTGACTGACGGGGACTAGCAAAGTGGAAAGAAACAAAGTTTATCCCTGACTGATGTGCAATACTCTTCAGTGCAATGAATGAAAGCACAAAAATGGAAACAAATCTCTTTCTAATGCAAAAACATTTCTAACGCAAAAGCTAGAGGTTAGAGACTGATCTGAAGCCCAGTTAAACTGAATAGCTAAGAGGCCAATGAGGTTGCAATTAAAGGATGGCAAGGGTTGGGTGCTGGGTACAAGTAACTTTGCCTTCTCCCTCCTACCTGCTCAGAGAGTGAGTACATGCTGGCAAAAAACAGAGGATAAAGGAGTTAAAAGCAGTTGATAATGAACAGAAAAAAAACCTATTGACAGCAATTGTGGTAGCACTGTATAGAAGCACACTGAAGAGATCAAAAAAGCCAGTTCATTGTATGTATATATGTATGCACACAGGTTGAATGCAAATCTGTGGTTAGTCATCTCTGCTTGGGCTTTTCCAAAAACCCATGTGAGTACAAGAAATAGTCTTCTGATATTAGTCAACAGGTGACAAAGAAAACAAGGGATGCCATTGACACGGTAGCCCCATGAAGCACTGAACATGGCTCTCAGGTTTCTGAGAAGCAGCTGCCAGCTCTCTGCACCCTGTTCCCTTGATAAAAGTAACCCGTGTCTGCAGGAGAAAGGTGGTCCTTCCCATTGTTTAGATTCACAGCCTCCTACAGTCCTGACAAACATTTTGGGCACTGAACTGAGTTCAGCCACATCTATGGAGTCATGATGAATAAATTGTCTGGGTCCTTCCCTCTAGCAAATAAGGCTTCTTTATTTAAGGTTATTTACTGTCTGTGCTCTTTTCAGAGGCATAGAGGGGCTGTGAGTATGGGTGGACCTGCCTGTGCCAGAACACAATTCCACAGTTTAACATCAAGCCCTACTTCATCCAAGGGAACATTCTCTACATCATGAGGGGCTGGGTGGAATGGCTCCTGTATTAGAGGAGAAAACAGACAAGTCTTTTCCAAATGACCTGTTTCTGAGACTTTTAAAAGCCTGGATGCTCCAGTGGCTCCAATAAGATGCCATCCACAGGAATAACACCATGACCCTTGACTGATTTCATATTCTTTGCTGAAGGCACAGTGGCATTTTCCATCCTAATGTTCCTAAGAACACAAAATGCTATGATTTAGTACATTATAAGGGTTTGAGGCAAGTTGTTTAAATTACATTTACCAAAAGGGGTATTGAAATTGCTGGTCTGAACTTCTTTTATTGACTCAGGCTGTTGGTCTTAAACCAAAAACACCTGAGAAACCTGTCAGTAAAATATGTGATCTTCTCCACTCTTCCAATGGGACAGCCATTTTGCCTCATGGTCTGTCTTGGTTTCTGACTGTGCCCGTGCTGCTAACCCAGTTAGTGTTTACACCACTCATTTCATCACACCATCAAATCAAAGGAAGCTTTTACCTTGTTCTATTAAGTATTATCTTCTTAAGCTATTGCAACATTATATAATGCATGAATTTCAGTAGCTCTCCGGAAAGATGGTGATTTTTAAGTAATTATAAGTCTTCCTCAGCAGTTGCCTCATTATTTACAATATCTTGTCTTTTTCTGTAAAGAAGTTACCATGTTTTTGATTGCCCTCATAAAGACAGGCAACCATCTATATTTATAAACAGGATTCTGTTCAGGTACACACAGGACTCTGTGGATGCCTTTACATTCATGTGAAGCTCCATTGGCTCAGAATCCTTCATCTAACTCTGGTCCACACTATGGCACAGATGTGTCATCAGGTTCTGATGAATGTCCATCATTTGTAGTGATTGTATGAAATAACCTGATGTTTTCAGCATAAACCTGGGACATCCCTCTATACATTTCCACAGAGTGACAGTGGTGCTGTCATACCCAACAGCAGTTAAACATTTTGCACGCTGTGTTCATTTCTTTCTGGGATGCTTGGCCATGATGTGCAGCTGTGTCACGGCACCAATGAACTACAACTGCTACTGCTTCACTTGTAGCCCAGTGTCATGTACACAGTAACCTGCTAGCAAGCTCTTGAAGAACAAGAAATCTTCACTAATACTTTTTTTTTGTTTTTCTTTTCCGTAACATATTTAGTCGCGACTAGCAGTTTAAAGACCCTAAAAAATGTGTTAAGTGCCACACATTGTGTAACGTTTTACAGCAACACCATTGTCCAGGAGAAAAAGACAGAGTTACTGATATGAAGAGTTACTGTAGAGTTACAGAGTTACTGTACCCAATCAGAAATCACAAAATATCAACATTTAGTTGCAATGCAATTCTGGAATCTTGTTTTCTTTTACTTACAAAGCTAGTTTAACCCCAAGCATTGATGTTTTAGTCCCAAAGCAACATTTAATTTTTAAGGTAAAAACTTTGACAGAAAAGAATGTATAAAAAATATACAATTGCTCCTCTTTAACAGTAACAAAAAAAATATAAAAAATATATTACCTCCCTTGCTCAACAAGAATAAATCTGACAGCCGAGAAACTGCAGGTTGCTGTTTGAAGGTGAGCTGTCCTTGACGCTTGGATGCACGTTCCTGAAACTGACATATGAAAAAGTTGCATCTTTCTTTTATACTGGTAAAAGTAGATCATATTCCTCTCCCACAACTAAGCCATAGGATCAACTGTGCATTTTATCTAATGACTGAATATTACTTAATGTAATTACCAGCCCACCATGCTGATCTTATCTTCAACTTGACTTTCACAAAGATTATTTTTTTTCTTATATAATAAAAGAAAGGTCAGCTTGTGAGCACAAATTCAGTGCTGCATGAGTTTCCCGGGGAACTCAAATATCGAGCATCCAGTAATTTGCTGCAGTTTTCAGTGAACAGAATCTCTTTTAAAAAAGGAAGAGTTACTAAGGCTTCCTAATGCTTCTTATTAAACTGGAGAATAATATCTAAAAAAAAAGAAAAATACAAACTCCATAAAGCACTTCTATGGCAATGGCATTGCTTTAGCAAAGAATAACAAAATAAAGAGCAGCAGAGACCAATAAAAACATTTAAAAGAATAATCTTTATTTGAATTTAATGCCCAGAGAATGAATGCATGTATAAATACATTAATATCACCTTTATAAAGATAAGATTTCTGGCAGGATCTCATCTTGGTTTTAAAGTCAATGCAATGGAGGCATTTCTGAGAACTGCACCAGGGTGCAGATTTTTAAGGCTTAGGGACTTGTAAGTTCTCAGTTTTAAGTGACAGAGTGTGTTGATGCTGGCTAAAGAAGTCAGGTCCCTCTCTGCCTTGTGGCACAGAGGCCAAGTGGCACAGCAGGGCTTTCATCCACTCAGCTCTTCCCTTGCCCTTCCCACCAGGGAGGGCACATCCAAACACCTGCTGGGAACAGCCCCTGGCAATTCAGACTGTCCTGGGTCTGTGCTCAAGGTCATTACTGCAGCCCTCTTGTGTTTTCAAGTCCTGGAGGCTTCAGGGTGATTCATTTCAGATGTCGGAAGTCCACTGTCTAAACCTGAATTCTAGTTTAGCATCTCGAGACTGTCTTTATAGTCAAAAGAGAGAAATAGCACTAAACATTTATTTCAATACCAGACTTTTCCAGTGAACCTATTTTTCACCACTGAGAGCCCAGGGTAAGTAGTTCGGACTGCTTACCATCCTACCCTTAGAGATTTTAAAATATTTTAGAGCTTTAAGAAACCCCTAAACATCCAAAGGCTTAAAATTACTTTTTAAGCACCTCCTTTTTGTCACCCACTGTTGGAGGTGCAATATTGAAAGAGAAGCCTATAGCTTCTTGTGTTCCTGTGAAAATGAGGCTTTGATTTCTGATTCAATCAGTCTCTTTCAAAATGTTTATTGTATAGTTGGATGTGGTTAATCACACCTGTCCAGATTTCTGCCATTCAGTTTTCTAGTGCCTCATCTCAACTCTCTAGTAACAGCAGCATCCCCAGACTCTGTTAGCTATTTCAGACACATTTATTGCAACCTGATCACCTCTGCCTTCTCTAACATCCTCATCTGCTTCAAGGTGTCAGATGCACTTTTCTCTTCTATTTCTACAACTGATCACTATAAGGAAGTTGAAACAACTGTCTCCAGCCTACACTTGGCTTGAAAATGGTTTCTCTTTCAAAACTGAAGATGAATTTCTGCACCCAAAAGCTTGTCTTATTTTTATCTAACAGTATGAGATGGTCTAATAAAAACTAAATTAAACAAACAAACAAGTCTCTCCCCACTATCTTGCTTCATTTAATAACAAAAGCATAAGGTTGAATTTGAAAGCTATTGGTAAACATAGTTCACTGAGAACTATTCCCCTGGAAGACAGAAGCTTAAAATCTCTTGTCATTCAAAGCAAAATTGATGAAAATTAATGAAGTTTTATAGAGTGCCTTTGACTTGGCTCTGCCCTGCCCATTTCATACACATCCCAGTTTGCAGTCCTACAGGAAGCCCAGGATGACTTGTTTGTGATGCTTCACAGAAAACCAGAAAACTCTGTTAATCATCAGGAAAATAAGTAATGATTGTATTCTATATTCATATTTGGTACTTATTTACCTATGTGTATTTACCTATGCATTGCAGTATGTCATCAACTAGCAAAAAAGAAATGCTACGCAAAATAGCTCTTTCACGAGAAGGGCTGAAGTCCAGTAACAATGTTAACCTCACAGCATAAAAGAAAAATAAAAGCACCCACAACCTGGTAGTCTTCTCCTATCAGAATGTATTAGGAATAAATTTTGTGAAGTCAATGGAATTACACTGGTATAAAAGATAGGTTTGGTTTTTTTTTTTAAAAAAAAGCTCCTATTTTTATTAAGAGGATTTCTTACTTTAGCCGCTCCAAATCTCCAACTAAAAATACTTGGTCAAATCTGTCTTAATGTGTGACTGAATGAGAAATAAGAGAATGTGGCTCACTGATTTAGAGGGAGGAAAGCCCCACTTTAGTTTATTAAACAGAGTATTCTTAAATAACGATACTCTCATAGTTTTCTGTGACATTCTGATATTATTACTCCCTCCCTACAGCAGAGGGGTTGGAACCAGATAATTTTTAAGGTCCTTTTCAATTCAAACCATTCTATGATTATGATTTTATGGCCTATAAGTATACAGTTTAAAAGATGGGTAAATATATATGCCAAAGTAGACCATCAAATATGCTTTGCCATGTTCAGTATTTTGTTTCTTATTTGTAGGAGCGGGAGAAAAAAACATTCTGAGATGGAAAAGGTAACAAACTGCTAAAATTCTCAAGTTTCTTTGAGGCCACTATGTTCCTAAATTGGACTGGGACTCTATTGATTTGGAATTTCATCAAATTTCACTTAATAAAGTGAAATAAGTGAAATAAGTGAAATAAGTGAAAATAAATACAGCACTTGTTAAGACCAAAATCAGTGTGCGCTCAGCACCTAAATATTATGGAGGTTCAGAACTTCAGGCTCTTTTCTAGGAGCTGGGTCCCTACAGCTCCTTTTCTGGTTTTCTCTGGAAGGAGAGAGTTCATGTCTCTTCCCTTGCTCTGCCAGATGCTGTCTCAAGGTATCTGTCCTACTTCCCTACTTAGTGATATCTGCTTATCTACAGCCTGCTTCCTGATAACTGCCTCTTGCTCACTAGAGAAAAGCTTTTCTACTTTGCCACTCAGTGCTGACAGTGCTGGGCAGCACTGTTAGTAAAAGAATGGCAAAGGACTCCCTCGCTTCAGAAACTGAACACTTCTATTCAAAAATAACTCCACTCAATCAACATACAGCCACACACACCCCAAGTGATGTCACAGATTAGCACTATTAAACAGAATCTACCTCCTTTTAGTAAGAGGAATACAAGGTTTGCTATATCTTACCCCAGCAGAAAAGACAGAACAGAGTACACCTACTTTTTTTAATCCCTGATGCATTCATCAGAACCATTCCTGCCTTCTTTCTTTCTTGGTTTCCTTATTCTTTGTAGATAAGTAAATGAGAAGAAACAACCTTTAAAATGAAGATCTGACAGCAATTTTGCCTTGGATGGACAAGCATTTCAGAACAAAATCCACCTGTCAAAGTGAGAAAAACAGCAGCCCTCTGTCTGAGAACGAAATGGCTCACTGAACGCCAGAAATTCCTCTTTCCTTCTCCCCTGCAGTCTTTGAATACCTCCTTGGCTTCTTTGTCCAGCCTTGCCCTACAAGATGACACAGCACCCACAAGTCCAAGCCTGCACCAGACCCTGCACCAGATGGTGTCCTGAAGCACTGGTACTATCTCTTGCATTTTGGGTGTCACTTCCTTCATTTCTCATCTTCCAGGGGTCTCAGGAGGAGGGAGGCTCCCGCATACCACAAGCTGCTCTGCACTGACACAAGCAAATTATCAGAGTTGCTGAAGAGAGATAACAATGAAAAGCCCCATCAGAAGAGTAAGAGGATATCCTGGAGAGAAAAATTTGCTGGGGATTCAAGGGAAAAAAAAAAGTAACTTGAGCATTAAACAAAAAGATACACAGGTATTTCAATATTTCACTGAGTCTCCCTGCTCCTTCCCAGTTTGCTTGTTTTCCAGTTGTCATCCATCTATTCCCAGAGACAGTAACACTAGCTCAGTAGATACACACTTAAACACGGCTCCCCAAGGCAACAGAAAATACAAATATATACCACTTGGAAGTCAAGAGCTCCTATCTGCTGAAACATTTCACACCGCTACTATGTGGATAGTGAAAGTCAACTTTCCTGTTCTTTTACAGATGTTTTCAAATGATGATCTAAAATTATCTCTCAAAGGAATACTTTTTGGCCTCATCCTCCTTCGTTTAAAATCAATGGGAGCTCTGCCATTATTTTAAATGACACTGAATCAGGACTTTTAAGATTAGCTATTAGTGTTCGCAAGCTTCAGCCAAACATTGATTATTCGGAGATAATAAGGCTTTCAGTACTTACTGCACATAAATAATTGACTGCAAAGCCTCTCCTAGGCTAAAACCATAGTGTATAGAGGGTTCACTAATACGTATCTTTTTTGGTTTGTTTTTAAAGGAATTAGTATTACAGACAATTCAGAAATATGTGCAATCATCATTCTTTTGCCAAAGCTAAGTAAAAATTGTGCCTCTGAAGAAAAAAATAGTAAGATTATAAGGAATACATATACTTTTTTCCCCTTTTTTACTTGAATTTATCAAGGTCAAAATGTTTAATTGTGGCATGCTATTAGGCAACTTCTGGTACTAACAGGATGATAGTTTCTGTTCAGCTCTGGTTTCATGCTTCTTCTGGGAATAGATTTATTTGAAATCCAATTCCTTTGAGCAAAATTAGAATAGGTAATATTACAACTGTCAGTATTATGGAAACACAAACAAAATGTCATTAATGTGTAGGTTTGACCTCAAGGGCTTTAGAGATTGTATTTTAATATTCTTTTTCTCTACTTTTAATTAATAAAAGTAACTACACCTCATATAATGACTAAACCGGCTCACAAGGTCAGGAAGAACTATTCCTGTTACACGTAACATTGCTTAGTTGAAGTAACCAAGTTTGTTAGACTCCTGAAACATTAAATGCTTATTAGCAGAGGGAGGTAAAACACTAGACTAGATAGACTACTGATCAAACTAATTACGTCAGTGAATACATTCCTGCACCAAAAAAGGGTAGCCTGTGAGAGATAGATAAAGCAGTCTTACTTTAAACATATTTCAGTGGGTTTTTGCATGAAAAAAAGAATTACCACATGAATGGATTATTGCATGTCAGGTTTAGATCTGATAAACAGCCATGTACAAGTGAAATGTATACTTCCATGGTGCAGCTATAACAAAGAAGCCTGATCAATAATGCAGGATGTCTCATTTATATCACTACCTATTTCAGTGACTTTCATTATCTAATATAGAAATAATTGTTCAGACAATTAGCTATTAACTTTCTCTAGCCCCAAATCGGAACACGTTCATATGCTTTCTGTAACACCACTTCTATTAGTAGAGATTTCTACTATGAATTGCTTTCACATTTCCTAGAACAGTACTTCTTGCTTTTTACAAATGAAAGCAGAAAAAATGCTCAAGTTAATCAAATTCCAATCAAATTGCAGCAAGAAACAAGTAGCCTACAGTGCTGATAACAAAAAAAAAAATGCATTGACATAGAAATGTAGCTGGAAAAGGGATTCTGAGGAAAACAGCTTATTTGTGTCATGTTACCAAGAGACTCATTACCAGGTTGCTGTTACCTTTTCTGCTGTCACTGCACAGAGAAACCTCAGACAGATCATTCAGATGAATAAAAAAATTCACTCTACTTACAATCCATATTCCAGTAGCACCTAAGAAACCCAAACCAAGACCAAGAAGAGATGGTTGTCTGCCCTGGAGAGCTCATCACCTCATATGGAGTTTGGAGGAGTAAAGTTGTTCCCCCAAACTCCTCCTGTTCCACCAACCTTAACATTTTTCTGAAGATATTGGATCTCAAACTGATGTTCTGGACTTCACCAAAATTACCAGATGAGATTCTAGGTCTATGTAGTGTAGCAGGTCACTTGTCACACTCACAGTGGTCTCTTCTGATCACATACCTAAGCAATCCCTTCAGACAGCAACATGCCCCTCCAGAGGGACTGTCTTTAGCATATGTTTCACATTTGCCAGAGACTTTCAGAGCAACAAATCATGGGAATTATACGTGGTACTTGCTATCGGTGTGACTCAGCACATGAAAAACAGGCTAGTGCATTATAATTAATGCAATATTTGAAAGTAAAGCAGGCCAATATTGCCCACCTTTCAACAGTTGTCTTCCAGAAATAAAAAGCGCTTACATTTACATAGTAACACTTCAATAAAGATCTCACAGTGCTTTGAATGCTGGATATTGAGAGTTGATTTCCCACATTGTTAAAATTTAGCCACTCTCAAGAGACAGAACAGTAGCCATTCGCTGCCAGCACCATTACATGGCTGTCCTCTGAGAGCCAGAAATGAATCATAGTTATGTCTCCAGCTTAAACTAAATGGCTATCTAAGTAGACTATAAAGGTCTAAGCTGCACATTTGTGAGGAGAGAGAGGGCAGGGAAGACAGTCCAAAAACCAGTAAAAATATAAAAGAAGCACCTCTTCTTTTTTTCTTTTTATTTTGTGTGTGTGTGTTTTGGTTTATATAATTTTGTGGTCCATTTGTCATCTCTTGTCTTATCTGGTATTTAGCAGCAAAATTCTCTGAAGCAAAGGGTATCCTTTTATTCAAACTATTTTTATCCACAACAAGGGCTCCTAGAACGTGTAACTAGTACAGATTAACACTCTGCTTACTTGATACTAAGAAGGGAGTGCACCACATCCTTTTAAAGGATGGTGCCGCAAGTGTGGCTGCTGTGATGACATTAAGCAGACTTTCAGAAACATCATCACCTTCCCAGAGCTATTCCCAGGTAGGGGTAACTTCACAGAGACCTGAGGCCTGACAGACACACAGAAGCCCACAGATAACACAAAATGCATTTAATAGTACTTTTTTTTTTGATTTCACAGAAATAAATACTGGGGTCCTTCAGGTTTTAGAACCTTTGACATAGGCAGATACTCACAGATTGGTGAAAAATGATGCTGGTAAGTGCCACACAAGATCCTGCAAGCAAAACCTCAGCTCAAACTTTGGGATACTGATGTCTTTTTCATGAGTGCACTGCACGTTACTCTAAGAAGGCAGCTAAAGCTTTTGGCTAGCAAGCTAATAAATACATTTCAATGCCACCCTTCATTAACTGACTATTTTTTTCCTATGAATATAGAGTTAGTTTAGTATTTTTTAAACATTTAAAATGTTAGATAGGAAAATCAGAGATAGCACAACTTTACTACTTCTACTGGCTAGTACCAAATACTACTAAGTGAAGTATGACTAGGTAACAAATGTTAATATTGGACATGTCTTATCAAACTGAAACATGCATTTATTTTTATTTTAAGGAAGCGCTTCACTGCAGCACTGAAGCAGGCAGGACACCCTGGCCAGTGATACCAGATTTGCTGCTGTTAGATATGCTGCAGAACATGGCAATACAACCGATTTATTACAGCAAATAAGGTCATGAGTTTGCCATTGATTTATTGGTTTAAAGCGTCGCATGTGTGAAATCAGCTCACAGTAAAGCTCAGTGCCAATACCTTTGTGTTTTAACAGTTTCCTGTCTGTCTGCTTTAGCCCTTTCACCAGTGTTGCTTTAATGTGCAGTCAAAGAGAAGCAGCAGTGTCCTTGGGAACTTTTTCAGCCCTCATACTGACAGCAGTGTGCTTTAAAAAGTTGTAGTAAGCAAATCATGATTTAGAACTCACAGACATATGACCAGTAGTGTTCACAGCACAACTTAAAGAATTGCTCTGTGCAGACGGGCAGGCCAGGGAATATAGTGAGTGATGAGTTCAGTTTCCTGGATGCAAAAAAGACTGCTGTGTGCCTACCTTCAGTTTATCTTAGTTACTCTTCCTGCTGCCTGTGAACTACCACCAGGTCACAAGATATCTGGGTGGTGGTCCAGCAAATGTTTGCAAGAATGTTTAAATCCTCTGCACATGCTTCCCGCCCCACTCAACCAAACCCCACATACCAAAGTTGCAACCAGTACCATCTGCAAATGAGGAATGAGCAAGCACTAACCACAGAGAAAGTGATTTGTCAGTCTAGCAAATTAAAGTCTTACAAACTAAAACTGAATGCAGATGAAAGAGTGGGGAAGAGAAATAAGAAAAAAGCAGGCATGGATATGAACTGATAATTTCATTATTTAACCATATTTTGTATGTGTCTTTGAGGGTATGGCTATACATACTCTGCAATATTTACTTGAAGAAGCCTGAGATTTGTCTGACTGGATACAGGGAACTGCAAAGCCATATAGACACCTGAGCTATATGGACTTTCTCATAATCAAAAGGTAAAAAAAGGCATTTTTAGACCTATTTTTGACAACTGTCTCAGGACAAGATAAACTGATCCCTCTCCTTGGTTATAAGTGGAACCTAGACAACTAACTCAGATGTAGGCTTCTACAGCTGCATTGCAAATTCTTACATTTGGCCAGATAAAGCTCACAGGAAGCCCAAAAGGATGAAAACCTCACTTCTTAGCAGCCCACCCAAATGTAATTTATCTATTCTCTGTTTCAACCACTACAGCTATTTTTTTTCAGAGCATCACTGTATGGATCATCTGGCTCATAGCTCATAAACAAGTTTTGTTAATGTCTAGTGCATGCAGGTGACTCATGGGGGTTTATAAAAGTGACCCAGCCTTTGATCATCCTAAAGTCCTATCTATGCAGGGACAACTCATGGAGGAAGTATGCAGATAGGTCAGAGCTGGGTTGTCCATAAACCACAGACCAAACAGGGCAGTGCCACACCATGCAAAGAACCAAAACCTGAGCTGAGCCTTGAAATCCATCAACAAATAAAATGCCCCGAGTCTCAATCCAAACCACCATTCGGTTGCCTGAGAAAGATAAAAAGAACCTGAAAGGCTTCAGTGTCGGTTTCAGCCAAAAACCTTGTGTACCCATACAGTATAATCCAATCAGGCATAGTCTTGCCCACAGCCATGTAAATTAGGGGATAAAAATCCTAAAGTTCGGGTTAGGAATTGGAAGTCACCTCTCCAATGCTACATCTTGTCTCTGTGGAGCCCCTTCCCCTTGGCTGGGATGTTGGCTAAGGTCATTTTGGGGGGATTGAGAGCCCTTACCTGGAGGGGTAAGTGAATAGTTAGCATGCGTTAGGTTTGCAAACGCATGTATTTAACACACGATATTTAGCATGCTTTCCAGGTTGTTATATAGCTTATTCTTGCTTTTAAGTTGTAATAGTGCATTCTCCCATTGTACCTGTGCAAGCCTGCACTAGTGGTGTATTAGATCTGCATGAAGATCAAATAAGGCATTTGTTCGAGCCTTGCAGTTAAGGCTGTGAGTGAAATGCAGATAAAAAAATTTGTTTGAACGTTTCAATCTAGTCTCTTTTCACCACAATCATGACGGATGCTGAGGTTCTGAAAAAGGGTTAAAAAATGCCAAGAAGATATCAGTGCAAGATCTAGAGGCATTTTGCAGGCACTGAATGGTGCCAGGACATCCCTTGGCATGGTATGGCCCTGTATGAACACACCTGTTCACTCCCAAAAAAAGCAGACACAGAGCAGTGTGCTGTCACATCTGAATTACTAAGTGCAGCTAAGCCTGGGTTGTTACTAGAGCCACAGAGGTACCCTGGTGCAACTGTATCGCTCCCATAACTTCAATCAGCACAGCTGAGGCACCTCTGCATAGGGCTGCCTGCTCAGCATGGGGCTCACCCAGTCAATCTACCCAAGGCCAAAGACAAGACCCAATGCTTGAGGCTAGGCTGGCACAGGCCCTTGTCTAACACCTCAGCACGCAACCTGCCCAGTGGTGATTATGCTCGCCTCTGCTCTCCTCCCCCACTAACATGCTCTCCTTCTATCCCTGTATGCAGAGAGAGAGAATTTCCAACAGCAAGTAGATATTCAAATACAGTTTAGGGCAGACAATCACACCAGGTCCCCAACTGAGCAGTCTGCGGTTGTTTGCAGAGCAGCCACTGGTGTGAAGTCCCATTAACTTTGGTAGTGTAGCAAGTGCCAGTGATTTCAGAAGCATTTAATCATGCACTTAGAGGTTGACTGGGCACAGGTGTACATAAGCACACATGCTTGGCTGATTACAACAATGTTTTTGACACTAAGCACACACTGCAGAATGGTATCGGGATTGTCAAGTACAAGCTTAGAGAGACCAGCCCTTGATCCCATGATACTTAGGAGAAAAAAAAAAGAAAAAAAAAAAAAGGAGTTGTTTAAGTGAGTGGGCTGTGACAAAATTCACCATGAATGTTCAGAGAACAAGCTGAAGTCATGCTTGAATCACTGATTATAATTTTTGAGAAATAACAAGCAAGGAAGGTTCAAATCCTAGAAAAGTATAAATGCAATGCTTCTTTCTAAAAGAGAGGATAGAGGACTTAAAGCATTTTCTACCTGTCAACCTAACTTTTATCTGTTGAAATGGAACAAATTATTAAATGAAGAATTTGTAAATACCTGGAACATGATGATAATTATTAAAAAAAGAGTCAAAATGGGTTTGTCATTAAAAGAATCATATCGATTGATGCTAATCTCCTTCTTTGACAGGATAATTGCTCTAGCAAATAAGTGCAAGTAGCAGATGCATCTTGACAATGATAAGCTTTTGACACAGTCCCACACAGCATTTTCCTAAGTAAGCCACAACAGTGTGTTCCAGAGGTAATTAGCAACCCTGTAGGTACACAACATTTGAAAAATTGTTCTCAAAGTGCAGCAGTTGATGGCTTGCTGTCAATCTGGGAAAGTTTCTGCAGAGGGGAGCCAGAGGACTTTGTCCTGAGTCCAGTTTTATTCCTCATTTCCATTAACATCCTGGGCAATGGCAAATGGGTGCACTGCCACAGTTTGAAGGTGACATCAGGTTGGAGAAAGTGGGAAAGTGCTCTGAAGGATGGAAATTGCACTAAAAATGGGCCTCAAAAATTCAAGAAGCAGCCTAAAAGCGACTAGACAAAAAAACAAACCAGATAATGCTTTGGAAAGAGAAATCTAATGAAAGAAGAAAGTTGAGGATGGAATAGGAAACGACTGCTTATGCAGAAAACACCGTAAGAGATTAAAAATTAAAGAGCCAACAATGTGTCAGATGCTACAAAAGTAATTATTCCACTTAGCTCTGGCAAAGTCCCAGCAAGTGTAGTACTGAGTTCAGCAGTGGTCACTGGACCTCAAGAAGGATAATGGCATCCCACCATAGGGGAAGTGTGACTGCAAGAACTGTTTAGGAAAAGCTGAAAGAACGAAGTTTACATGGCTTAGAAATAGAGCAGTAAATTGAGAAATGAAGAGATCAGGAACAACATAGCAGCATGCCAAAATGTGGAGATCTGACGTAAAAGGTTTGGTGGCCACTGATCCACCATGACAACTAGAGAAAGGAGAAAGATCAGATGAACTTGCAGCAGAGATTTAAGCTGGGTATTACCAATCCATTCATTTAGGGTTGCGAACCATTGAAACAGAATGTTTCAAAGGCTGCGAAATCTTCCCTACAAGTCCTGATCTTTTGAAACAGCACATAGCAAATTTGTTTGTATGAAAAATAAAATCACTAATGGTGTACATGGTCATCAGTGAATTTGAAAGCTCTGTTTGGTCTCTGTAAAACAAACATTACTCATTTCCTAAAATCTTTACATCATTGCAACTCTGCATCACAGCAATTCAATGTTTCTGGGCTTGAGCAGCAACAGAATCAGACCTACATTTTTCCTTACACAATAGTGCCTAAGTAATGGAATAAGCATCTCAGATCTTTTAATGTAACATAATTTAATGCAGTTTTTGTATTTGAATAGTATACATAAATCACTGCAAAAAGTACTATCTCACTGTAAGAAGAGATCTACTAAACTGTGTGTCCTAGACAAAGGAAATATTTTTCAAGTGGTTTGCCTCAGGAGGGATTTAACGAAGGAAGTTAATGCATTCCAGCAAGAATCTCCATCACTATAATACCAGTGGATTAATTGTAAGTAAGGCTAAAGCTGAGAGTGAGGAAAATCTGCAGCGTAAGGAATGTTGATGAAAAGTGTGGGATGGCTATTGAAGATAAATAAGTAATCTGAAGTGAATTTTCTTTAAAAATGGTTATATTTTTTCAGCATTTTGTTATTCCTATGACTAACTCTCAGCTAGAAGAACGAGTCCTTAATTTTATTCCAAGAAAACATTCTTGAAATCAAGAATTCATTACATTTCTACCGTTTTGTTTTCACTGCAGTGGTTTCTTTCTCTGTGCAATGATGTTATAATCTGATTGCAATCAATATTGCTGTAACAGGCAGTACATGCAGCTCATCATCAGTCAGAGAATGGTAAGGGATTACAGAGCATTTATGCTTAAATTTATGTTGAAATTCCATCCCTTTACCTCCTCCACCTGCCCTATGCACAATGTACCTTTTTTCCTTTTATTGACACTGGGATCTGTATCACAGCAAAGGTTTTCAGTAATAATTTGCTGAAAAACACAATGAAATACTCTTCTAAAAAATAACTAGGTTGCTATAAAGCATACTTTCAAGAAGCATTTTTGTGCTTTATCACAGCAAAGAGCTGAGTGCCACTGTTAGGTAATAAACATTATAAAATAGCTAAATCACAAAAAGTTGGGAATGCAGATCAACAGGAAAAACGAAATCTTCTTTTAATTGTCCTCACACCTCCCAGCAAATTCTTCTTTTACCTCTTAACTGAATATTCACAGTTGTTAATTTAGATAAACTCTCTCCCCACTCTTCCTGAGCTGTTCACAACTGCCATATCCTGATGCCCAGCCCCTTTTTTCTGTGCTCATGAGAAAGATCGAATTCTTAGACACAAAACCAAAAACAACAAAAAGTGTTTCTGTGGTATCCTCCAAATTTGAATGCCTATCTTGTCACATAGGGAAAGAGAATGAGGAAGGAGTGCAATGGTAGTAAAACACCCACCTCCATATCCATCTCAACAAGAATAAAACTACTGAGATTACTGCAGTGTGCATTGGGAAGTGAACAAAGGAAAAGGACAGAAAAGACAACTGGAAAAGTGTACACACAACTGGTGCGTATTCCGTTATATAACATGAGAATACCAACACTCCTCTGCTTTTAAGATAGTTCTGAGACTACTTTTGAAGATTCCCTTTTGAGAAAACAGCTCAAGTCACGACCCAAACTCTATTTTCAAATGCCCTGTCCACCATCATCTTTAATTTGCTTCCCCTGGGACAGAGAGATTCTCCAAGCAATCTGAAAGTGGATGTTGCAAGTACTTTCTCCTTTCCTCCTCCCAGTTCACGCAGAAGACATGGTCTACAGACCACACTCTGCACAGTTGTTAGTTTTGGTTTTTTTTCTTGCTGAGGAAAATGTAGACCACTTTGATTACTGAGCAATATATAAACCTACATAAGTGATTTTGAACATAGGTGAAAATGGCTCTGACCTTGACAGAAGACAGCAGTATCATTAAGAAAGATTGGAGTACATGAGATTAATGTTCTTCTCCTTTTTGGAGTTAATTTTTCGTTTGCAATCAATTTTCATCATCAGATCCCTTTGCACAAATCTAACATTTTACTGTTTTTATAAAGTTTATTTTGTAATGTGAAGGAACTGATAAAAGTGCCTTATAATTGTCTAACATGATAGCTACCCCTGTTGCAACATATTTAGCACCTAACACCAATTTTTTTCTTTGCACAATACCACCCTTTAGCTTGAAAAGCTTTGTCTTAACTGATGCTTACTGTTTCTAGATTGAAATCACACTTTTCACTTCTGTTTCACTAAGCTAAATTAACCATTTTTATTCTGCTCTCACAAAAGATTCTCTATTTTACTAATAATCTTTTGAGTCCTTCTCTGTACCTCCTGCAGTGTGATCTAATCTTTTCTGAGGGACCAGAATTGCACAAATCGTTTCAGATGAGATAAGACCAAATGGAAATAGCAGACCCATCACATCCTGTGATTTTAGTAACTTTTTCTGAAGCTGGTCATATCTATGACTTGGTCATTGTCAACTAATGTAACAAGCACTTTTTACCTACTGTCACTTCCAAGTAAGCAGGTCGTTGTCCCTCCAGCAGAAAGTACTGCCATCGGTCTCATGGCACATTGTGTTATTAAAATTAATCCATTCTATTGTTTAGGTTCTCAAGGTTATCCAGTCTTGGTCCCTCTCATATTGAAAGTGCCTCACAATTTTGTGTCATCAGCACATTTAATTATTACAGCTCATATTTTCATACCTCCATCATTAGTGGAAATTTCTGGCTGAATAAAGATCTTCTGATGTTTCAGATGGGTATGCGATAGGTTTTTTGCTTTCATCTCAAATGTGGAAACATTCGTTTTCATATCTTCTTTCTCATTAGCCTGTGCTTTAATTTCCTTTGCAAGGAAACTCAGCTGGGCTTCTGAAAATTCTGACTTTATTGTTACCCTTCTTAATATTTTTCAAGCAATCATTTTGTTCCATTCCTTTCAAGCTTTTGATTGTTCCCAACAATCCTTTTGAAGTGGCTATTTGTCCAGCTGGGATTGTCTGTCCCTTGTTTGAGATATGAAATTCAGATACTTTTTGCAGAGAGACTTGACAGATGTCAAGCCTTTTCCACATGCAAGTCCTCAACCACCTAGATGCAGCTATCATCACTCATTTCCTTAATTTCTCAGTTTGACCTTTGAAATTAAGAACTTAAGTTGTCAACATACTTTTGCTTCGAGTAGCATTTTTCATAATGACCTTACAAAAACTGTTTTTCTCCATACTTGGACCTAAACATGTCTAGCACATCTTCACACTCTCTAACAGAAACTCTGCCAAATATCCCCAATATTGGCTCAGACAAGTTCTACTTTATCTTTCCTAACACTTTCTTTGTTTAATACCTATTGCTGTTTCTTTCTTTAATATCTATCACACTGGAAATTCTAATACTCTGTCAATCCCCATTGCCTATCAAACAGCACGAGTATTTGAGTACTTGTGTGTTCCTGTCGTAATTTCTATTGTCCTACCTTCCATTATCCCCAAAGGTTTGTTGTCCAAGTTCTAGTGATATACAAAATTACAGTTGCCTCTTGCCAGCAAGACATTCACCTTGGAAGAGTTGATAGTCCTTCCAACAATCAGCTACATACAACCTAAGCAACACTCCCATCACTATTCCAACCCTTTCTCTTTACTGTCCCATCATCTTAACTTCATGCACTCCTGTTGCTATCTGCTTGATTTTCCTCTTCCAGCATCTTAAAACCAATAGTGGGGCATAGCATAACACTTATTTCAAACCACTTATGGGTAAATAACCAGCATACTGGGGAACTTAGATTGTGAAGAGTCCTTTTTCTCTTACACATCTCCAGCCAGGCACAGCATCCCAAAACATACAAACAGAGTGTCTGAAGAGCAATACAATATGCCTCCTCTTAATGACAGGTTTATTTGAGACATGAGAATCAAAGTCTGGAGCTAGTAAAACACAACACTGCAGAAATACTGAGTCAGTCAAGAATATGGCAAGAGAGTAAGGAAGAGTGTATCAGAATGCCAAAGAAATTTTTGGTGATGTGGAATATTTACTGTAACAAACCCTAACCTTAATCTAACTAATATCATGTCATATACCTATCAATTCCTCTTAAAAAAATTCCATCTTTATACTGTGTAAAACACAGGTCCTTCCCCTTCTAGTCTTCCATTCTTTTTCTGTTCTTACTCACAGTCTCCACTCTCTTTTTATTCCGCAGACTATTTTGGTTGGTTTGTTGGGTATTTTTCCTCCCCCCATGGGATTCATTGTCCTTCCCCATACAGACATCTTCCTCATCTGCTTCTTTCTTCTCTGTATTTTACAGCAAAGCTTTTCTTGACTGTATTTCCCTGGCAATAGTAAGTGTCCTCCATCTCATATTCACATTCTTTCACTGTCACATAGTCCAGCCCACAGATCCATGAAGAAAACAGGTATCTNACAATTTTGTGTCATCAGCACATTTAATTATTACAGCTCATATTTTCATACCTCCATCATTAGTGGAAATTTCTGGCTGAATAAAGATCTTCTGATGTTTCAGATGGGTATGCGATAGGTTTTTTGCTTTCATCTCAAATGTGGAAACATTCGTTTTCATATCTTCTTTCTCATTAGCCTGTGCTTTAATTTCCTTTGCAAGGAAACTCAGCTGGGCTTCTGAAAATTCTGACTTTATTGTTACCCTTCTTAATATTTTTCAAGCAATCATTTTGTTCCATTCCTTTCAAGCTTTTGATTGTTCCCAACAATCCTTTTGAAGTGGCTATTTGTCCAGCTGGGATTGTCTGTCCCTTGTTTGAGATATGAAATTCAGATACTTTTTGCAGAGAGACTTGACAGATGTCAAGCCTTTTCCACATGCAAGTCCTCAACCACCTAGATGCAGCTATCATCACTCATTTCCTTAATTTCTCAGTTTGACCTTTGAAATTAAGAACTTAAGTTGTCAACATACTTTTGCTTCGAGTAGCATTTTTCATAATGACCTTACAAAAACTGTTTTTCTCCATACTTGGACCTAAACATGTCTAGCACATCTTCACACTCTCTAACAGAAACTCTGCCAAATATCCCCAATATTGGCTCAGACAAGTTCTACTTTATCTTTCCTAACACTTTCTTTGTTTAATACCTATTGCTGTTTCTTTCTTTAATATCTATCACACTGGAAATTCTAATACTCTGTCAATCCCCATTGCCTATCAAACAGCACGAGTATTTGAGTACTTGTGTGTTCCTGTCGTAATTTCTATTGTCCTACCTTCCATTATCCCCAAAGGTTTGTTGTCCAAGTTCTAGTGATATACAAAATTACAGTTGCCTCTTGCCAGCAAGACATTCACCTTGGAAGAGTTGATAGTCCTTCCAACAATCAGCTACATACAACCTAAGCAACACTCCCATCACTATTCCAACCCTTTCTCTTTACTGTCCCATCATCTTAACTTCATGCACTCCTGTTGCTATCTGCTTGATTTTCCTCTTCCAGCATCTTAAAACCAATAGTGGGGCATAGCATAACACTTATTTCAAACCACTTATGGGTAAATAACCAGCATACTGGGGAACTTAGATTGTGAAGAGTCCTTTTTCTCTTACACATCTCCAGCCAGGCACAGCATCCCAAAACATACAAACAGAGTGTCTGAAGAGCAATACAATATGCCTCCTCTTAATGACAGGTTTATTTGAGACATGAGAATCAAAGTCTGGAGCTAGTAAAACACAACACTGCAGAAATACTGAGTCAGTCAAGAATATGGCAAGAGAGTAAGGAAGAGTGTATCAGAATGCCAAAGAAATTTTTGGTGATGTGGAATATTTACTGTAACAAACCCTAACCTTAATCTAACTAATATCATGTCATATACCTATCAATTCCTCTTAAAAAAATTCCATCTTTATACTGTGTAAAACACAGGTCCTTCCCCTTCTAGTCTTCCATTCTTTTTCTGTTCTTACTCACAGTCTCCACTCTCTTTTTATTCCGCAGACTATTTTGGTTGGTTTGTTGGGTATTTTTCCTCCCCCCATGGGATTCATTGTCCTTCCCCATACAGACATCTTCCTCATCTGCTTCTTTCTTCTCTGTATTTTACAGCAAAGCTTTTCTTGACTGTATTTCCCTGGCAATAGTAAGTGTCCTCCATCTCATATTCACATTCTTTCACTGTCACATAGTCCAGCCCACAGATCCATGAAGAAAACAGGTATCTGAAAAAACTGTCTTCTCTGCACAATGTCTTTCTCTCCTGTTACCATCAAACACCATCTCTTCTCTTTGGGTCTGGTCTTATTCAACAATGACCTGGATGAAGGGATAGTGTGTACCCTCAGTAAGTTTGCTGATGATACTAAACTGGGAGGAGTCACTGATCCACCAGAAGGCTGTGCTGCCATCCAGTGAGATGTGGACAGACTGGAGAGTTGGCAATGAAGTTCAACAACAGCAAGTGTAGAGTCCTGCACCTGGGGAGGAATAACCCCATGCACTGGTAAAGGTTAGAAGTTGACCTACTGGAAAGCAGCTCCATGGAGAAAGACCTTGGAGTCCTGGGGGACAATAAGCTGTCCACAAGACCACAATGTATCCTTGTAGCCAAGAAGGCCAATGGTATCCTAGGGTGCATAAAGAAGAGCGTNGGAGAAGACTGAGAGGTGATCTTATTAATATTTACAAATATCTGAAGGGTGGGTGTCAAGTAGAAGGGCCCAGTCTCTTTTTAGTGATACCCTGTGATAAAATGAGAGATAATGGTTGTAAACTGGGACATGGGAAGATACACCTCAACACGAGGAAAACCTTCTTCCCTGTGAGAGTGACAGAGCCTGCAACAGGCTGGCCAGGAAGGTGGTCGAGTCTCCTTCTCTAGAGACTTTCAAAGCCCATCTGCATCTGTTCNGAGACTTTCAAAGCCCATCTGGATCTGTTCCTGGGTGGTCTGTCCGAGGTGATCCTGCTTTGAACTTGATGATCTCCAGAGGTCCCTTCCAACCCCTACCATTCTATGATTCTCTTCAATGAGCTCTAGCTACCACAGTGCAGTTTCTGTCAGGATTCAAAGACAGGATTAATATCACAGCTTTGTATCTGGTCATGGCCAGCATTTTCTTCTTCTTCCTCAAGTTGCTGCCATGCTTGTCTCGGTAGTCGTCATCATAGCCTTGCTGCTATCAAACAAAATAAAATAAACAAACC